>JAGDQP010009758.1:33593-57928 GCA_022664845.1 Lepisma saccharinum | reverse complement strand
ATCACGTGGGAAGGAAAGGGAAACCTAAATTTAAACCTAAACTTAGGTGATATTTCTCTTGATCTTCATCCAGACAGCGTCTATCACCGTTTATTTGAGATGATTATGTCTTTCAGCTGACAAGTTTAAACTTATTTTATGATAAATAGTGAAGATCCATTTACAGCCTTCTGGTTTTAACCTTGTTATATTAAAGGTCATATTTGATTTGTATTAATTTTTATACTAGTTTTTGGTCCATTTTTTTTCTGGTCCAATGGAAAGCATACTTCAATACGTTTCGCTATATATATATATATATATATATATATATATATATATATATATTTCTCTCTCTCTCTCTCGCTCTCTCCTAATGTTCTTAACAAACCAATAACGTACCTGGTTGCTTTGCATTTTCGAAATCCAGACTGGTATTTCAAATTTCTGCGTTCACCCTACAGATTAATCCTCTGTTTTATACACGTGGAAGAATCTTCACTGAGTGCTCTATTAGGCTGATGGTTTGGTAATTCTCACACCTTTTTCACTACTTTTTTTTTTCTAATAGATTAGATTAGTTACTATTTTTAAAAACTAACTTGACCATTCTACTGAGTCATAAATTTCGCTGCAGAGCCGCGAATTGGACTTCTATCTATCTATTCTTTTATCATTTCAATTGAAATAGCATCCACACCAATTAATTTAACATTCTTCTCAACTTCCCCTTTTCTTATCTTTTAATCTTTTGTCATCATAACTTACTTCTCCTCCTTCTATACTTAATTATGTGAGTGATGGCACATTTGATATATTATTTTCTTATTTTTCTTTCCATCTATCCAACATATATATATTTCCGATCCTTAATGGGATCACGATTTTTGTCCTCGAATGACCACACTGATTTCCTTCCTTTTTTTTCAAATTCCATCATTCTTGCTTTCTTGTACACCAGATCGTATATGTTGTTCTTTCCAACTGGCCTGAGCCAAAGTTGCCTAAATCCTTAAAAATTCGATTCAATTTCAAATTCCCGTTCCTTCCAAGTCTATTGTTTAAGTGCATTTCTTTGCCATTCATGTTTCTCTTGCATTGTTTGTTTCTGTTCGACGTAATTATTTAGGTTTCTATGCATCTTTTTATTTTCTTCTGTATCCATATTCTTCCACTTTATTTTTTCATTATCTTAAAGAATCTGTAATCCATTCTTTCTGGTTATTTTCCTCTTCATGATATCCTATTACTTCTTGTGCTCCATCGAACAAATACTGCTTTAAACAACCTTCATTAGTATTCCGTCTGTTCCGACTGAATTTGACTAACTTTTTTCGAATATTTCCAAAATATATCTTTAATTATTGTATTTCTTAAACTCCTTGAGTGCTAACTTCCTCATTCATGTGTCTCTCCTTGCTATATTTTTCAGTTTCATTTTTACCTCTGCTGAGACCAAATTATGGTCACAGTTAATCTTGGTTCCAGTGAGAGACTTTGCATTCTTGAAACAGCTTCTAAACCTGTGCTGAATTAACACGGGGTCGATCTGAAACATGTCATTGTCTGATCGTGTCCAGGAATATTTCTATGTTGCTTAAACTCCATGTTTGCCTCCATGATTAAATATTGGTTACAAATTTCTGACCTCCTGGGTTTAACTTTCTAAGCTCGTATTTTTAATCTCTTCTCCATCTTCTTCTTCTTCACCTATTACTTCACTAAAATAGGCAATGAGTCTGATCCATGCGCTCTTCTGTTCTCTGAATCAACTCCCCAGACATTCGTGGTTTATTTCGACCTCCTCTTCAGGATGTTTAGATGTGAGTTTGCATATCTGTCCTGAGTCAGATTCTTCCTTTCTCCTTTCAGCCTTACAATCATCATAAACTCATTAGTATGGTCTACTTTCATAGTATTCTCTTTTAGACGCTTTTCAAGGACTATACCCACTCCACGTTTTACTACTCTTTCTGATCCCGCATAGAGCATTCTATATTCTTTACCTCGAATTTCATCTATTCCCTGCCACCTAACTTCACAAAGTCACACTGGATCCATATTGTTAATTTTAATTTCTTCTTTCGGTTTTACTATTTTTCTTCTCCAAACTGAAGTGCCATGTTCCGTTTCTTAACCTTGTCTTAGATTCTTTCTTCTTGATTTCTTCTACTCTTTCCATTTCTTTTTTGCGCAATAACTTCTTTCAAGGAATACCCTATCGGAATTGGCGGATAGTTTACCACCAGAATATTTTGTCTTTGGACAAATCATTGAGCCAATTTTGTATCTTGAAACTAAGGAGAGTATTGTATTGCCACAAAGAAGTAAAGGCAAGCATTCTATATGTCTTTGGAATTAGTAAAATAAATATTACCGTAATGCATGCATGCGTTTCATTCAAAGCTGGGTTTATTTCCGAGCAAGGGTCCATAGCTTTTATCAGATTGTTAAAGGGGCCCTTACCTCAATAAAGTTTAAGTACTAGATCATTCCTTAACTCCAAAACACATCTCCCACAAGCGCAAGTAGATTTTTTCACCACTCTCTTCAAACCCAATTTCATCCGAACAGAGACACAATTGATAGATGTGTCAAACAACATGTTAACTTTACAGTAAACACACTTCTCGCCCAACGACCTAATCAAGAGGAAAAATTAGTGACTCGTAAAGAAATCCAACTGCACTAAAAACATCTATATTCGAAAAAACTAGGAGTGGATAAACTAAGATCAGATTCACTGAAACACGCCACATACAAATTAATAGTTTTCCTGACATATCTTTTCAATTGCATTTTAATACAGTGCTATTTCTCTCAAGTAAGAAAGGAAGCAAAATAATTACAATACCAAAGCCTGCGAATAGCCTGCGTCATCCTGAGAACTATAGATCAATAAGCCTCCTATCTCACCTAGGGAAGTTATTCGAACGAAAATTTCTAATTAGACTCCAAAAGCACACTGAGACAAATACTATCTTACCAAAAAGACCAGTTTAACTTTAGCCATTGCATAGTACAAGTGAATTAGTTTGACTGTTAGATTTTATAGCTACGGTGAGCAGGCTCGGATGGGAGAAAAAAATAAGATTATATTTCTTCTTAGTTGCAGGGTTTGATAGAAAGAGACGGTTGGGAAGACCTAGACGATGTTGGGAGGACAATATTATAAGGTACTTTCGAGAGGTGGATGTTTGTGATTAAAACTGGCTTGATTTTGCTCATGATAGAATCCTATGACGAACGTTTGTTACTGCGTGGATGAACACGCAAACTCCGTAAGTTAAGTAGATTATATAACAACTGTTACAACAGAACGGGGTACATTTTGGTACTATACTTAGACACATCATATAGCGTGTACCGCTGAGAAAAAAAATCTTTGATACATTTGTTATATTAATTATATATAAACACAGTTATGATATATTGAATAAGTTTAAATGTTACTTTAGCACTTAAAATATGATGATATTGTAACACGCATCATCAAGAACCAGCACTGTTCAAACATTTGTAAAGAATCACATTTTATGGAATGGAGATTGTCCGATGCTCAACAGAGAATGTTGGTTTTCACCCGCCGGAAGTTGACCTTCGCCATCGAATTATTCTAAAGTTTTTGAAGTATTTTTGTGAAAGTACAATTACAAGACATTGCAACGAGATGTACGAACAATGAGAAAAATGCATTAGCAAGGAATATGGTACAACATAAGCAGCACAACCTCACAGGCCGATGAAGGTTAATAAGAATTTTTAAGGACATCCAGTAGATGATATACTTTAGTCAGACCAACACTGAATTTATGAATAGTCCTAGACCAAGGACAGTTGGGTCATTATTCTTATTTTGAACGCAGCTGGTTTAATTTGTTGTAATTAAAGGACTGCTGAAAAACTCCGTGATTAGCGATTGTGAACCCAAAGTTTGCTACTTTTGTTGGCTGTAGCCTCCACAGCGCAAGCAAAGTCGTTGGTGAGCGGGCATGTCAACAGGGGTTTGTCTGGTTTATGAAGAATACTCACGTCAGCGTTGCGAGTGATGAGCATAGGTGTACATTTGGACCCGACCTCGCGATTTCACTTCAACCTCGCTCAACCTCGAACTCGCGACATGACTTCGACCTCGACCTCGACCTCGACCTCGACCTGGACCTCGCGACATGACTTCGACCTCGACCTCGCTCAACCTCGAACTCGCAAACTCACTTCGACCTCACTCAACCTCGACCTCGCGAACTCACTTCGACCTCGACCTCGCTCAACCTCGAACTTGCGACAAGACTTCGCAATCGTTCAACCTCGAACTCTCGACAGGACTTCAACCTCGCGACAGGACTTCGACCTCGCCCTTGCTCAACCTCGACCTCGCTCAACCTCGATCTCGCGAACTCATTTCGACCTCGATCTCACTCAACCTCAACCTCGTAATCGAATTTCAACCCCGAACTCACTCAACCATAAACTTCATGGTTTGAAGTCGAAGTAGAATAGGGGAGAGTTTCTTTGAATTTTTAAGAGCGTCTGATTGGCCGAGAGTTTGTTACGTCACAGTGGTGAAGGGTTGTGATTGGCTGATTGTGGGAGAGGCTAGTGACGTCAGAGAGCATCACGTGACCTTAGCGTAGCATTAGGCGGGCATGTTAGAAAAAAATGAGAGGTTGATGACATCACAGACCATCACGTGTCCTTATCGTACCATTGGGCGGGAATATCAGAAAAAATAATCAATATATTGACCAGCTGTTAGGAAAGAATGATTCAGAAATTTGAAAAATATTATTGCCTTTGACGTGTGTTTAGAAATGAGCCCTTCTATGACTGCACCCCTGATAGATTTAGTGAGTGCACCCCCCCTATATGATTGGAAAGCTGTCAGGAAAGAATGATTCAGAAAATTAAAAAATATTATTGCCTTTGACGGATGTTTCGAAATGGGCCCTTCTATGGCTACACCCCTGATAACTTTAGTGAGTGCCCTCTATATGATTGGAAAGCTGTCAAGAAAGAATGATTCAGAAAATTAAAAAATATTATTGCCTTTGACGAATGTTTCGAAATGGGACCCTCTATGGCTACACCGCTGATAGCTTTAGTGCCCTTTACATGTTTGGATGAGTCCCTTTTATGAGTGGAAAAAAGTTGTAATGTGATAAGGTTAAGAAATTTGAAAAAAATATTCTTATCTTGTATCAATGTTAGATTAATAGTACTATTTCCTCCAGAGAATAAGGTCCTCTGACTTGTTTTAGAACGGATTGAAGAAGACTTATTGCGGAGAAAAGATGAATAGTCTAAGTATCGGATTCAAATTAAAGACACATAATTCGGATGATTAATGTTGAACAGAAGGTAAGTGTACGTTTTAGAAGATAAGAGATTGGTGAATGTAGTATCTCTCTTGTGATACTATGTTTGTTGTGTTTATTAATCTTCGAGCAACGAATCATTGTTTGACTTACAGAGGTCAGTTTAGTCAGAAGTAAACTTTAGTATATGTTGTAAGTATGAGAAGTGATTTAATCTTTTGGGATTAGTTTTTCCTTGTAGCTGTTGGTTGAGTAAAGTTAATCGTTGTATTTATGTACATTTTACATACGATATCTTAACTTGAAAAGTGAGTAAGGCTGGATATCAGTTGAAACATAGAAGTGTACATAAAGTGACTAAGCTATGTACGTATTGTGAGCTGATTTCTTTGTTTGAAAAGAGGTAACATTTCCCGTTGACAAACGCTTGTTTATGTGTTGTAGATGTATCATACGTGAATGCCAAATGTTAAATCAGTTTATATGAAGATATAGAGGTCATGTGCCTTAATGAGTAACATGTTTTACGTTCAATCGACGTCATTTGTTATTTTTTATATGATGTGTACAGGTAAAGTTTTAGTTTGTTTATGGAGCATGCGTAGTATGTAGAGAAGATATTTGTATATAATGCTAGGATGATCGATTGAATTTTCATTATTTAGTGTAAGATTGAACTTATTACATCGTACTCTGAGAGTATTTTTGACTTTGAAAGCTTTTTTAAAAGTTCGTGACATCAGATTTTGAAATAAGCGTTTTATTGTGTGATGATTGTTGAAGGAAATTTCAATCAAAGGTAAATACTTTTTACTTTTTTTAAAAAAAATAGGTTTTAGTGGGACTTCATAAACTATTGTTTTAGTATTTTAAAGGATTTCGAACAGTGCTTTTTGCTGGACTTTAGTGTGGTACTTTGAATTTAAATTTGATTTCCTTTATTTATGGTCTTTGAGCATCTATGGCTTAGGGGGGGAGGATAGAGGATGGTGGAAGATTTTGATCAAGGCTTATATTGAAGGCACCATCCTGGGAAAAAAATGTGAAAATACTCAAAATGGTCGGCCGCAGGGAATCAGACTCACGACGTAACAAATGCTATGCGAATGTCCTTTTCTTTTAAAATACCGTATACACTTTAGTTTGAATTTAAATTTTACTTATTTTATTTATTTATGGCCTTTGGGCATCTATGGCTTAGGGCGGAGGATAGAGGATGGTGAAAGATTTTGTGCAAGGTTTATATTGAAGGCACCATCCGGGTATTTGCCTGATACGAGTTTAGTTTGAATTTAAAATTGATTTCTTTTATTTATGGCCTTTTGGCATCTACGGCTCAGGGCGGGGGATGGAGGAGGGGAAAGGATGGTGGAAGATGTTGGTCAGTTCTTATATTGAAGGCACCATCCGGGCATTTGCCTGATATGAGTTTAGTTTGAATTTAAAATGGATTTCTTTTATTTAGCCCTTTGGGCATCTACGGCTTATGACGGGGGATGGAGGAGGGGAAAGAATGTTGGAAGATTTTGTGCAAGGTTTATATTGAAGGCACCATCCGGGCATTTGCCTGATACGAGTTTAGTTTGAATTTAAAATTGATTTCTTTTATTTATGGCCTTTTGGCATCTACTGCTCAGGGCGGGGGATGGAGGAGGGGAAAGGATGGTGGAAGATTTCGGGTAGGGCTTATATTGAAGGCACCATCCGGGCATTTGCCTAATATGAGTTTAGTTTGAATTTAAAATGGATTTATTTTATTTATGGCCTTTGGGCATCTACGGCTCAGGGCGGGGGATGGAGGACGGGAAAGGATGGTGGAAGATTTTGGTCAGGGCTTATATAGAAGGCAGTATCCTGGTATTTCCTTGGTGTGACTGCGGAAAAACCGTCGAAAATCGGAAGATGATCAGCCGCAGGGAATCAGACCCACCAACTATTGAAGAATACAGATATTCTTTTCTTTTATTTATAGGGTATAGATTTTAGTTCGAATTTAAATATCATTTTTTTATTTATGGTCTTTGGGCATCTATAGCTCAGGACGGGGGATAGGGGATGGGGAAAGGATGTAGGAAGGTGTTAGTAAGGATATATATTGATGATGTCATTCGTGCTTTCGGCTAATGTGAGTGAGGAAAAAACCTTTTAAAGAACGTAAGCCAGGATTTTCACCTGTTGGGATTAAATGCATAACGTATCGAAAGCTAGACGTATGCCCTTTTCTTTCCTTTAAGACTTAGGTCGAGGGTAGAGGAGGGGAAAGGATTCAGGAATGTGATGGCGAGGATCTATATTAAAGGTGGCACCCTGCATTTGCGTAGTGTGACTGAGGAAAAAAACTGAAAAAACGTAAATTAGGTTGAATGCTCGCGCGCTGAGGTCGAACTCTGGACCTATAGAATACTACTGGAGTGCTCTTTTCATTTTCTTTTATGGTCTTTAAACTTTATTGTGAAGGTTTGCATTTAATTTATTTTATTTCTGATCTTTAGGTATGTAAGGCTCAGGCCGGGATTGAGGGTGAAAAGAATTGAGTAAGGTCACAGTCAAGACCTATATTGAAAGTGTTACGAGAAGGAAATTATAATGAAAGCTAAATAATTTTTATTTAAAAGCATTCATAGTACATTTTCAAGATATCTATGATATAACTGGAGGATAAGATGTTTTAATATTTAAAGGGTTTGGAACAATGCTTTAACCAGACTTTAGAATGGAGGTCTTACCTCTTAAATGTTTGAGAAGCATATCGAATGGATAACTAGTGTTAGTAACACTTGAGTTAGTTGCTTTACTTGTGATTTGGTTGGATGAATAAATTTTATTTTATGTCCTTTGAGCATTTGTCTTATATGAAAGGAGGCGACGTCTTCAAAAGAAGCGGGTTATTTTCAAACACGCTTGCATTCCTTGCGACTTGAGTGAGTAGTTATTTGCAACATCTTGCTTACGATTTGCGTGAGTAGTCAAGAGAAACTTCACACAGAGATGAATTTCAGGTTTCTATCAAGTTTTGACTTTTCACCTATTCTGTGAAACTTTTGTAATATTTCTCAGTATCACTTGTTTTATAATTACCTGAGTATGACGTAGAGTAAAAATTGATTTTAATGACTTTAGGATAATCAATTAATTTTTTCTTAAAATAATAGTAATGATGATTAAATAACTTTCTTATATTTTTAGGTTTTGAAAAGAAAGTGAAGAGTGCACTATGTTCTGGTACTTCTTCTTCTTATAGCTGAGGGAAACTTAAATTAAAGGTAATTTGATTTCTTTTATCAAAATTCAATGTGAAGAGTAAATATTAAGCTAATCATATTCTATCATCACGGTATCCAGACTGTATTACTGGGATATCACTTTTTTCATAAGGATATTGTGCAAAGAATGTTTTTAGTATTATACAGGCTGTGTTTGTGTAAACATTGACTTTTGAGGAACCTGCTTAAACACCGAGATGTGAGGAATCAATATGTGTGTAAACATGGACTTATGAGGAACCTTTTAAACACAGAATTAGGAGAACAACTCTGTGTAAACATAGACTTATGAGGAACTTGTTTAAAAACAGAATTATGAGGAACAAGTGTGTGTAAACATAGGCTTGTGAGGAATTTGTTTAAACATTGAGTTGAGTGTAATCTAAATAAACATCTGCTCATGCGTAAAGAAAGATGAAATAATTAGACCATGTTATAGAAGTATATTGATATTATATATTAACTCACTTTTTGCACATATGTAGATAATATATAAAGCTTTTTATATATAAAGCTTTTTAAATAGCCCAGCTTTAATAAAGAATATTTTAAATAATTAATTTGTGAAGAAGAAAAATATGTGAGTACTTTTGTGAAGAAAAAAGTGAAATATTATCTACTTGATTTTTATGCTATGACTTTGTTTTACGAACAAGGAGTAAATTTCTCTATATTGTTTACATGAATCATCTTTTGCATTCAACTTTCTATATAAGCAATTGAACTATTTGAGAAGATCAAGAATGGATTGCACCACAGGATTCACCAGTGCTGATAATCTTATCCTGGCTGAGAAGGCTAAAGGATTCGCCGACTCTGACTCGATGTATGAGACCTGGGTGGAATTGTGCCGTTTAGCAATGCAGGGAATACTACCCAGATATTCTGGTAATGTTTTTAACTTTTTATTTCATCTTCGGCTTCTATCCCACTCTAATTTGAATAAGATATTTGGTGCATGTCTTCATGCAAAAGAATTGATTCAACTAGGTGATGCTGGCTTCTTTGACTCCCCCTCTAACGCTAGGCTTGCTTTCCAGCATTATATGCTATTAACTGAACCCATTGACGAAAATAATGGGAGAATGCTTCGTCCTCATCTTGCCTTTCTTTTTAGATTAATTCCGATTGTGAGAGATGATATTCAGGAAGTCTATGTGTCTATGAATTCAGATGATTCATTGAAAATTGTCCCTCACAATCGAGACTATTCTCTCTCCTTTGGAGAACCTTTTCCTGTTTCTACTGTAAGTTCTATGCCTGGTTTAACAACTTCTTGTACTTCTACTACTACTTCTGCTCCTGTGAATGTAGTTACGTCTGTATTAACGCAGGCAACTACATTTGTAACTACAGTAAGACCTATCTGCAGTCCTATACCTTCTACTTCATTTACTCCTCCTCCAGCTATTGCTTCTACCTCAACGATTGTTGATAATTTTTCTTGTGATACGGACTGTGTTCTTTCTCCAATGGGTAATGAGATATGTGATCAAGCCTACGATTTATATGAGGGATGGGGTACACCTTTGAGTCCTAAGACGGAAGATAAAATATTGAATAGAATTAAGGAAGTTGAAAAAGATGTGCTAATTAATCATGATAATGTGAATTCAGAGATACGGCAAGAGGGAACAGGTGATTATGATCACTTCGAAATTATAGGTGAACGTGTTCGCGGTTTCGGTAAATTTCCATTGAAAGGTAGGGAAATCTCCATACGTGCGAAAGCCGGATCCTCTAGGTTAACCCCGGCTCCCTATGTTGAGAAACTTTTTGAATTTGCACTAGATAATTTATTATCTAATGCTGATCCACAATCCTGGGTCGAATTTAGTATTGAAAGTAGTAATGATGTCAACGGGAAAGACGTTTTCATTCCGTGGCGTAGAAAAATTCATCTAACTACCGACCATATTTTACGTTCGATTGAGAATATTCTCAATTCGAATGAATCTTTTCTGTTAGCCGATAGTGTAATCATTAAAGATAACATATCTGACCCGATTCGCGGACAAGGCGATAGGAAAAAACTGAATAATGATAAGTATTTACCGGAGGAGTATTTACAAGCACACATTATTGCAGTGCCTAAATTGGGAGCCAACTCGTACGATTGATTACCAAGAGTTTTGGCCTTGGGCGAGTTGCGAGCTTTAGGCGAATTTTGTAAGGTAAATTACATGAAAAGTCATCCTATGAAGTGGGAAAAACAAAGTAAAGCTCTATGTAAGAAAACAAATATTATTTCAGGTTTGGGTGGGAGTATTGACGATATTGATCAATTTCAAGATTATTATGGTAACCGATTCCAGATTGTAGTGTATGCATTAAAACCAGCTAGTCGAGATCCTCAGGTGATCTATAATGGTAAAGTGCAAACTCGGAAAAAATATTTTTATTTTATCATGATGAACATTTTGATGTAATTGAGACAATTACGGCATTTTTAAGAAGTAAAGGTTATTGTAGACATTGTTTGAAACCGTTTCATGAACGTAATAAACATAAGTGCGAATACCTTTTGCGAACATTGCGAGGAGTACCATTATTTTGAAACTTCTGACGATGAGAGAGCTATTACTTGTAGTACTTGTTTTAGGACCTTCCCCTCGCAATCATGTTATAATAACCATAGCACGAAAGCGAGGGGAAAACCTGTATGTTGCTATGTTAAACTGTGTGAACAGTGTGGTGTAAATGTTGATACCCGAAAAAGAAAGAGTAATAACCCCCATGTATGTGGAGATCCATTCTGCACTATCTGCAAGTTGTACGTTAATGAGGATCATTTCTGTTTCGTACAAAAAACGAAAACGAAACCTGAAACTGATTTTTGCTATATTGTGTATGACATTGAAACCACGGTATTAAATGAAAACGATAAAGGTGAAAGTGAGCACCGGCCGAACCTAATATGCGCCTCACACCGCTGTTTTAAATGTAAGAACCATATGGAGGAGAATTACAAATGCTTTCAATGCGGTAATTCACAAGGTGAAAGAAACTTTGTGTTTTACAATGTTGAAAGTTTTGTAAAGCACGTTCTCCAACAAGGTGCTAGGTTTAATACAATAGTATTTTTGGAGCATAACGCCGCGAAATTTGATTCCGTGTTTGTTGCGCGTGCACTCATTAAAAAGGAACAAATCACTCCTCAAATAATAACCCAAGATGCGAAATTATTCAGATGCGTGTACGTAATATTACTTTTAAAGATACTTATTTATTCATGTCCGTGAAACTATCAAAATTACGGGCTACTATGGGATTAGGCGAAAGTTTAAAGAAGGAAGATTTCCCGTTTTTGTTGAACACTGAGAAAAATCAAAATTACAATGAAGCATGGCCAGAACTTGAACTTTTTGATGATAAAGGAAAATCAGAAACTGAAGGGAAAGCTTTGAAGGTATGGCATGTGGAGTGTGTGGAAAAAGATCTAACCATTAACTTACAACGTGCGATGTTAGAATACTGCAGGAACGATGTTCGTATATTGTGCGAGGGGGTCATTAAGTTCTCAGACTTAATTTAAAAAAAAGACTGATCGGTTCCAGTGTTTTCTTCAAGTGAGTACTATTGCTGCGTATGCTATGGAATGCCTTCGATCTTTATATTTAGAAGAGAAAAGTATTCCTGTAATTCCTTCATTTGGGTATCGACAACATAACCCCCAGAGTAAGAAAGCATTAAGATGGTTAACGTACATGGAATTCATAGGGAATGATGTTTCTATTCATACGGCTGAAAACGGAGGTGGAGTTCAATTTGGACGATTCAAAGTGGACGGGTACGATAAGAAACATCGTACTGCCTATGAATTTTATGGATGTTTTTGGCATGGTCATTCATGCATTAAGCAAGGTCGCCACGCGCCTCTCAATGACACGAATGGTGAAACATTAAATGACCGAGATATTGCGACAATGATGAGAAAGAAATATTTAGAAACTTGCGGTCTAAAGCTTGTAGAAATCTATTAATGTGATTGGGATCAACAAGTTAAGAAAAATCCATGTATTCAACAATTTATTAAAAATCACCAAAAAAATTTAAGGTGGATTAGTGCCTAAAGACTCATTTAAGGGAGGTACGAAGGAAGTTTTTAGATCTCTCTATGAGTGTCCTAAAGACGAATTTATTTGTTACGTTGACATATGCAGTTTATATCCATATGTTATGAAAAAGAGAACTCTCCCTATTGGTAAGCCTACCATTTATCGAGGGAAAGCATGTCCTGATCCCAAACAAATTCACGGAGTAGTTTTCTGCAAGGTTCTTCCTCCTCAAGACCTTACTATTGCTTTGCTTCCATATAATGTGATTGGACGTCTCGTATTCGGCCTCTGTCGTACTTGTATGGAGGAAATGAATATTAATGATTTTAACCATACTGTTGGCCAGCGCTTTTTGATCGGCTCGTTTTGTACTCCTGAATTGCATGAGAGTATGAAGAAAGGTTATACTGTTCTTGATACTTACGAAATTTGTGAGTTCAAGATGATAGAGGGGTCATTTGAAGATTATGTTAATAACTTCTTGTAGATGAAACAGGAATCTTATGGTTTTCCATCTCAGTGTGTTAGTGAGGAAAAAAAGCAGAAGTATATTGAGGAGTATGCTGACCATGAAGGCATACAACTTAATCCTGATAACATCAGTGACAACCCTGGTTTGCGCTACATCGCAAAACTCTTTTTAAATTCTCTGTTTGGTAAGTGGGGACAGAGAACTAATTTAGCACAGACCAGAGTAGTTAATGATGCTAAATTTTTATTGGATATTCCCCGAAGCACTTTGAAGTACAAAATGTACGTCTGGTTGGAGAAGATGCCTTGGTAGTCACATACAGAGATTTAGAAAATATTAATACTCCTAATTCCTTTTCGAATGTTATGTTCTCGACCTTTATTTCATCATGGACTAGGTTGGAATTATATGGTTTATTAGAAAAAATTGGAATAAAAAATGCTATCTACTCAGATACAGATTCTCTCTTCCACTGACAAAGAAATCAACCTCCATTGCTCCCTACAGGGAACTACTTAGGACATTTAACTAATGAAGTTAAAGAGGGGTGGGAGATCCCTATTTTCATTGGGCTAGGACCGAAGAATTATTCGTATAATTAGAAGGAAATTAAGACTGGGAATATTAAACCCACTTTCAAAATTCGGGGAATTGCTTAAAAATGTCGTTTCTTACACCTAAAAGTAATGAATGCTGTACGAATAAATTCGATTTAGTTTCTGTCCCTATGACACAAACTGCTATTGAATCATCTCGAATGGTAGAGTATCGACCAATTTCATCGCTTTCTTCTGATGGACCTCTAGAATTTCTTGTGGCTGGAGAAATTCTTCCTGCATATATTTATCTTTATGTCAAGTGTAAAGTATTAAGGGGAAATGAGGATAATTTACAAATAGAAGCGGAAGGACCACCGGCCGTTGTAGCAGATAATGTAGCACCGGTAAATAACTTTTTACCTAAGTTGATGTTTCTTTAAATGATAAAATTATTTCTTCTTCAAATGCTACATACCCATTTAGAGCATACTATGAAACTTTACTTAATTATTCTGAAGATGGAAGCAAAACTCATTTAACCACTGGATTATGGTATAAGGATACTGCAGGGCATTTTAATACTTTCAATGAAAATAATGCTTTTTATTATAAACGAAAATCTCTTGTTGCTGGTAGCGCTTCCATTGATATGTATAGACGACTTCTTACAGATATTTCTGGATCTAATCGAGTTCTTCAAAATAAAGTCAATCTTCGTATAAAATTAAGTCATAGTAAAGATGCCTTCTGCTTAATGGCAGCTGAAAATTCTACATTTATAGTTAAACTGGAAGAGGTTATTCTTTATGTTCGTCGAATTAATATTTCTGCTGATTTAGCTTTACAGTTAAACAGTTTTATCACTCATGATACTGCAATATTACCACTGACTAGAGTTGAAACAAGAGTACATACTATTCCTGCAAATGTTGATTCCTATAATCTTGATAATATATTTCTTGGAAATGTACCAAAGGGTCTCATTATAGGTTTTACTGCAAATACTGCATTCAATGGAAAATACCATGAAAACCCCTTCCACTTTGAAACTTTTAATATTTACAAGTTGTAAGTACAAGTTGCTTCCCAATTTTATCCTCTCACCACTCTTTCTCCGGATTATGCTAATCGACTATACGTTCAAAGTTATCACACCCTGTTCTCTGGAACTGGTATATTTCATGAAAATGTAAGTCATACAGTCACATATTCTGATTACCCTGATGGAAATACTCTTTATGCTTTTATTCTTTCTCCTACTAATACTTTGGATGATTCTACATAAGATGTTATTAAGGATTCTCCCGTTAATCTCATAATAGTGTTCAGTGAATCACCGACACATTCTATTTCATGTATTGTTTACGCTCAATTTGATTCACTTATTCAAATTGATAAAGATCGTAATATATACAGATCATACCATGTGAAATTTAGTTCAGTTTGAGATTGACCGTGAGGACTGTCATACACTTGTCAGCGTTTGAGTGTAGTGAAGAAAATAATTTCATAGTTAAAGAAGTAGCCATAGTTAATCCTGATGCTAATAGTTTTCAAACCTGGCTTTTCAAAACCTCCCTTTCCAATATCAAAAATTACTATTCCAAGTTTGAGATTTACAAATGAATATTTAAGTCAGCATGTATTTGGTTTAGAGTGGATTGAAGGCGAAGTTCAATATGAGGAAGTTAAAAACATATATACTAAGTATACTTCCTGCAGTGAAAGTGTGTATGCGCATGGAAAAGCACGTCAGTCTTTTTAGAGTCTCTTCTACAAAGAACAGTGATTAATTTAGAAGATATTAAGTGTCCAAACTATAATTTACTAGCTTTTCCATCACAAAGTTGGGCTCATCATCTTCATTAGTTTACAAGTTTTCCTTGTGCCTTAACAGAAGCTTCAGTGTATGCAAAGTATTTAACATATTATCATCTACATTCTTTTATTTTACCTAAAAATAGAACAGTGTATGAACCAACACAAATTAGTGAATCTAATTGCGATGTGGAGTGATGAGATTTTAAAAGTTATTCTTCAGGACTGTACTAGTGCAACTACGCTTACTGGAATTTATTCAGTGGACACTTTTCCAAAACAAGTTGAATATCCGGCGGCACTTATAGTAAATATGAGTGCCTCAAGTTCCCCGGGAACTGACTGGACTGCCATATATATTAATAAACATGAACGGGGCCGATAGTTTGATAGCTTCGCAAATGATCCTACTAAACCAATTGAAAAATTTTAAAAACGAAATTGCAAATTATATCGTGTAAATAAAACTCAAATTCAACACGAAGAATCTATTCTTTGTGGACTCTTATGTATTGTATTTATTTATTTCACTGTACGAGGAAAAAATATGTTCTCCAGTTTTTACACTACGAATCTTAAGAAAAATGATGCAGTTGTAAAATCACTTGTAAAAAATTATCAAAAGAAAAGAAAAATGTAAATAAAAATCTTTATTATAGTAAAAGCAAATCTTTTGTTTATATGATTATTATTATTAAGGTTATATCAAACAAAATATAGAAAATAAAGTATAAGTATAATCTTTATTAAGAACACGAACTAAATTGATCTATAAAACAAGTTACACATGCTTCTTACATCTGCATCGCTGATAAGGTAT
Organism: Lepisma saccharinum; assembly: GCA_022664845.1. Lineage (NCBI taxonomy): Eukaryota > Metazoa > Arthropoda > Insecta > Zygentoma > Lepismatidae > Lepisma > Lepisma saccharinum. The sequence goes on along the minus strand of JAGDQP010009758.1, from coordinate 41,664 downwards.
TTACAAGATGCTGTGGTTTCTCGTGTTTCATCGAACGTTCTAATTGTAAACAAATTTTTTAATTCACAAGCATTCACCTCGACAGGGTAATGATAATTACACTTCGAGATACCAGTGTTCAAATTTAATGTCTTCAGAGCAGGATATTCCTTTTCACTTATATGATTCACACTTTCCATGTGAAATAGTTTCTTAATCCACTGTACCTTTTAAGATCTTTACAAAAAATGTAGTTTACTTGAGCACAATTGAAAAATTATTCTACGAAGATGTGAAACGCTGTATCCATTAGCTGTGTCCCAATGTAAACCGTAAAAGTTCTGTGTTAACCATTGTACTTGTTTTTGATATCCTAGTCCTACTTCCGTAATGTCACATGGAAGTTTTACTAAACAGTGGAATAAAAGACTAGCATCACACGCTACGATACAAAATTCTCTCATAATAAACTCATGTGCAGAGATTTTAAATCCCTGCACATCAATAATGTACTGTTCTGAAGACACATTTACAGACTTCTACTGAAAATTGTTCATGTATTACATCTGGTATGAGTTGAGCAATGAATTCACTATTATGAACTAGTTATCTACAAAATTTTAAAAAAAGGTATTCATGGAAATACTTACATGACCCTGTTAAAATTTCATAGTACTCCACAAATATTTCATGATGATTCACTTGATTCACCAAATGTTTTGAAAGTACTTTGCTTGTATCCCATACTTATATACAGTTATTATGAAGAATCTTCAACTTACAAGTAATTCGATTGTCCTTTAAATAAGTACGAAAAGTTTGTAACACACACGCGTCCCAAATAAAAATACCACCACCACAAAACACACAAAAATCTGACATTTTCAGTTCAGAGTTTTAAATTCTCACATCAACTGTCGATTTTTATCCTTTTAAAAACATATAATTACACTTGACATGTACTCTTTTATCACTCGCCATAAACCATATTTCATATTTCTCATTAATACATCATCCTCTTCCACTTCCTGATGATCTTATTTATATAAACGATAAAGTTCACTTAATGTTCCAGATTTCAAAACATTACGCCACACAGCTTTTCTACAACATTCTTCAAAGTCTTCTCCTCTTTGAACTTCACCATTCACATATCCACATGCATGACCAGTTTGATTACCTTCTCCTTCATAACAAGCTTCACATAACATTGCATTTGGAGGATTCCACTTCTTTAATGTCAGCTTAATACATTTTTCGTCCACCCATTGCTTTTTACACAAACACTTAGTAGTAATAGTTTTCACTTTTTTACCTACTGCTCCTGCTGATGTTAATGCTTTCACTGAAGAGTTTCCTAACACTGTAGTGGGAACGGCTCTCACTATAACTCTTGCAGATTTTACAAGTCTTGAAGATCCTCCTCCTTCTTCTGCTGCTACTGCTGCTGCCTCTCCTGCTGCACCTAAGGATGTCTCCTTTATGCTCCTATTTCCAGAGAAGAGACGTTTCTTTGAAGGATACACCACTCCATCTAACACACGCTTCTTCGATGTCCTGCTTCTTCGGAACTATAGAGGAACGATGTCCTGGGTCATCCTTCTCCTCTTTTACTAGAGAAGAGAATGAAAGAGATAGTCAATCAGCCTTTACTTTTGACCTTAAATAACTATATATTGTACGATCTCCTGTATCCTCTTCTTCTGCATTACCATTATCATGTAATGTCACCATCTCCACAAGCTCATCATCTTCCGCTGTTAAGTCCACTATTTCTCCTACACCTTGTTCATACTGCTGCTGCTGCTCTGCCATGACTGAAGCTGAACTCACTTTATAATGATGTATACAACCCTCTCTAAACCTTATCAAGATGATATCATAAGGTTATCAGATAGCAATATGTGTAACGAGGATATAAACTAGATATCAATAGTGTCGCTGTCAATGATCATATGACGTAAATCCTCAAGTCCTGACTTGCACCGCCTAATGTGACAACCACGAATGACTCATATATTCAACCATGTGACAACACTGTGATGATGTCATCTAAACACGTAGCAGTATAGTACAACATCATAATCATATGACATCCTCGTATGAGTCATCCATCAACTACGAAAATCCATAGTATTCCTTCGGTAAGGACACGTGACGGTCTGTGATGTTATCAACCTCTCATTTTTTCTAACATGGCGGCCTAATGCTCCGCTAAGGTCACGTGATGCTCTCTTACGTCATTAGCCTCTCTCAAAATCAGCCAATCACAACCCTTCACCACTGTGACGTCACAAACTCTCGGCCAATCAGACGCTCTTAAAAATTCAAAGAAACTCTCCCCTATTCTACTAGTCGAGGTCAAATAAGTTTGAGGTTGGACCCCGCGAGGTCTGACCTCGGGAAATTGAAAAATGAAATGAACACCTACTGTGTAAGACATGTCCATGGAAAATTTCGGATAGGTAAATAACGAACACATAAGTTCCGTGCGCGGTGGCTAAACGGTATAGCGCTCACCTCTGGTGCTGGGGATCGTCGTTTCGATCCTGGCTCATGCCATGTCTGCTTTGTGGGTGACAAACCTCGTCTGGGTGGGTTTTCTAGGTTGCTCCCGTTTCTTCCCACTTCCTTCATTCCACCAATTCTTCCCATCATCATCCATCCGTCCTGAGCCAAAGTTGTCTAAAAGTCTTAAAATTAAATTCAAATTCAGTTCAACAAATAAATAAATATTCGGTCTATTTCAAAATAAATAAATTCTTAATTAAAATTAGTACCTTAGTCGGACAAGGGCTATCTGAGATATGAAGTATCTCGGAATAGGTAGTTGTTCATTTAAAGTGAAGTTATGTATCTTGAAAAATGATTTTTATATTATGTATGCTGTGAGCGAATTTAGGTGTGTGAGTAGGATTTCCCTATAACAATTAAGCATTCCCGCTGGTCAATGTTTTACATCCCTGCTGCGGATAACATTCTTTCGTTGAATCTTATAGTCGAAGTGAAGTTTAAAAATTGAAACTGCACTTCTTTGTTTGTACAAACTTTAAGGTACAGCTGTTTATGAAACCGAAGACAAGTTTCACTTCTCTCACTGTTCTTCTTTTTTAAGAATGCAAAACAATGCACTTAATTTTAATTTCAAACATGAAGCACACAGCACTTTAGTGGTAGTATACAGGAAAATACATATGCAGAAAAATATTTTTCATATTCTTGGTATCATAAAATTTACAGTGCTGCTACGATTTCAGAGCACCACAAGTTCTGCAGCTGATAGCATTAGTATTCTCTCCACCTTCGGTAGCATTAAAATTCTTGAATTCTTGTGTTTTGAAACAATTATTTATTCACCTGAAAATTGGCCCTATAAGACAAACTGGGGGGACTCGGGGAGAAGTATCGCCAATTCTTTACGTTCGTTGGGTAAGAAGATAAGAATCTGTGTGCATCACGATTGTGTGCACCCAAATGAGTAATATGATTTACCTAGAAGTAAATAAATGTTTAAACTCAGGACAATTTGAGGAGGAATCACGAATCAATGTCTCCAATTGAACATTACGTGTCACAACACGAGAGTCATCAACTGTCATATTTTAAAGATAAATTTAACTTTAAGGTAAAATTTCATTTGGAAAATAATAGTTTTGAATTTGATTTGACTTGAGTAGCTAAACTTCTGGTTTATAGTTAGATCTATTTTCTAATGAACTGTAACTCATTGATTCACAGTAGCCAGAGGTGTATACATTAGTCAGGCGATTTAAGCTGGAATACTATGAAGTTGGAACTATAGGACACACGAGAAAAAATGTATTGCTTCGAAATATAAGTGGTATTGTGATGGGCGTAAGCCGTAGTGCTGTTACTGCCCATAAACTAATTTTATCTATCGAAATATAAGTAACATAAAATGTGAAATTTCCATTATAAATGAGGTTACTTCACAAAGTGTTGATCCAAACAAGTGTCTGGATCAATGAAATAATCAGACAAACTTGGGTTATTGTGAAGTGACGGGTTGTACGAATTTACTTATTTCATTATTCATCATAATGGCTTGAAAAGGCATAAATGGTTAACCCCGTTACAAGTCGGCAGAAAGATGTAACTTGGCGAGCACTCTTCTGGGAAAATGAGAAAAGAAAAAACGACCTTAAATTAGGTACCATCCCAGCATTTGCCTGTGTGACTGAAGGAAGACCGTGGAGAAACCACACTCAAGATGGGCTTTCTTGCCTTTTCAAACTTGAGTCACCGACGGACGTGACTTCAGTTTTTGGGTACAAATGTTCGGAGGGCTTCCTGACACACTAGGCGACTTGGTCGCGCGACTGAGTCACAGTTCATTTTTGTTTCCCTGAGCCAGTTTGATAAAAAAAAACTTTCCAACGACACCCCACGCACCTCTCTGCTCTTGTAGTTCCTGAGATTTTATTTCTGTAAATGGACGGACAGAATGAGCGGGATTATAAGGGTCCGTTTAGCTATAGCTTCGCTATCAAGGGACTCCTTAAGTAATAAATTTACTTTAGTTTTTTCTCTTCTGGAGTAGCACCTTCTGGAGTAGGACCGTCATTTCAATCACGGAGTGCAAACTTAGTGTTAAAACTTACAACACCCACACGGCTTCGTAGCTTAGTGGTAGACCGTTAGCGTAGCATTCGAGAGGTCATGGGTTCAATCCTAGCGGCCGACCATCCTGACTAATGTTTTCCAGAGTTCTTCCTCACTCACACCAGGCAAATGGCAGGATAGAAACTTTAACTTAGTCCCTGGCAGACACCTTTACGAATCCTTTTCCCTCTCCTATCCCGCCTGTGCTTTAGATGCCTAAAGCCATAAATAAAATTCAATTCAACCCGCACATCCTCGGATGACTGGTCCTCCACCTCCATCATTAACAGTGTAGATCACCCCCGCAATGTTGGTACGCATTTTCCATTGATTTACATGGGAATTGTTTTACTCGTCTTATATCTTTCAGGAGCATACTTTTAACTTCTGTTTTCGCCCAGTTTATCGTCATGTTTTCTTTTACTCATGCTATTTCATAGAAATGCAATATTTTACACACGAACAGTGTAATTTCCCGTTAACATATTGTGATTTATATAGCAAACTATTATTAATACATTATACCTATATATTTCATTTCATTTCATTTATTCTTATTTTGAATGGCGGAGTTAAGGCATAACCTTTTCTTCCACTCAACCATTTAAACATTCTACATAAAATTTATATTATATAAATAATTAAACACTACAAAATCTATTATTAAACACTACAAAACAAACAAACAATATTTGAAGAAACTTCACAAACCAAATCTATACAATAGTCAAAATAACCACAAAGACGAATTTCTTGAAAGCGGAACTTAAATATTCTACTTCTGAGACAGAAGACGAGTAAAACAATTTCCATATAAATCAATGGATAGGTCATGCCAAGTGGCGGGGCTGATCTACACCGTCCTCGCGCTCGCCCCCACTTTTCTCATTTTTCAAGAACATAGCGCACTAGTGTTTACAAATTACTACGAAATACAATGGACAGCGATCTCGAGATCTTCTTGATTGATAAGTACTGAGACTTCATTTAAATAATGACTTCATTTGAAAACGTTTCACTCAAGAATGGACAAGATCTCGAGATCGACAGGGCTTTCAGTCTAATAACTCTACCTGCTGGTTCAGTGACTAACCACTAAACATCGACACCCCTCTGTTTTTGTTTTAAACTTCAACCTCGACCTCGCCAACGGATTTCAAACTCGACCTCGCGACAGGGCTTGACCTCGACCTCATTTAAACTCAACCTCGACCTCGCGAAGGGACTTCGACCTCGCTCAACCTCAAACTCGGGATGGGACTTCGACCTCGACCTAGCTCAACCTCGAACTCGCGAACTCACTTCGACCTCGCGAACTTACTCGATCTCGACCTAACTCAACCTCGACTTCGCGAAACGACTTCGACCTCGCCCTCGCGATCTCACTTAGACCTCGACCTCGACCTCAATCAACTTCGACCTCGCGATCTCACTTCGACCTCGACCTCGCTCAACCTTGAACTCGCGATCTCATTTCGACCTCGACCTCACTCAACATCGACCTCACTGTTTGAGGTCGAGGTCAAAAGAGGTCGAGGTTCAACACCTCTGGTGATGAGTATATCTGTGACGTCAGCACAGGAAGGCATGCGTAGACGTTGTTTCCGGACACCGAACCCGTGGACTTCGATGAAGATGGTCTGTTTCACGTCAGCACAGGGAGTGCAGATGACATGAACTTTTGTAGCATGAGTAGGATTCCGATAAGTGTCGCTGTAGTCGTTCGAAATAATATTTTTAATTGTTCTGAATGTTGTTTGTCCGAGGATGGAGTACGAACTGATGTCTATGAACAAATGGCTTAATATACTGTGAAACGTTTGTTGTAACCAGGAATCGAAAATTGCATAATTTCTAGTATCATTGCAAAATTAAAGCAGAACATTTCGTTGTATCAAAGAAGTGATAGTTTAAATGAACAATATTCGATCAGTCTTTCAGCACCAAGATGTGTGTAAGGTAGTGCGGAGAAAATCAAAGACTTTGTTGTGCCATCGAGCCAGAAGGAAAGCTGAATAGATAGGAATGTGTTAATGCTAGTAAAAAAATGCATAGGCTGGAATTAGTTGATGATCTTCTAACAAATTTCCGTTTAGTCTCAGTACATTAGAATAATCTTTGTTAGGAGAGGTTCTTAATAGGTTGAATTTATATATAACTGTATCTTCATTCAGCACTTTTCTTTTTCATTTCCTGTTGTATATTATCTTTCATGAATATCGAACAGAAAAGTAATTCAAGAAGTAAACATACGATCGAAGGTGGATTCGTATAATATATTTCTTAATATAGTTTGATTACGTGGACATTTTTCAAATAATAATCTTCACTGACTAAAGAGAAGTATTGGAACTTTTATATTCATTTTTGTAAATGATTGTAATCATTCACATGAGAATTCATACAGGAAGCTGTATAATGATATGTTGTCGCAAGATGGATGGCGGAACATTAATGAAAGTTGCTAATAGGACTATCAACTAAGGAAAGAATAATATTTTGTTAAATGAATAGATTATTCGTTTACTGTAAGAAAATTACGAATGTACCAAGAAGGCAATAAAGAGAGATACAAATGTAAAGATATTGCTGGCGAATACTTTAAAAATAGTGTTTTATTCATGATTAATACATCCTTTGTTAGTTTCTTTGTTGCGAGGTATTTGACCAAATTTATTTAATCCTTAATATTACTCTGTGGATACCTTCTCGACCCCGAACACACGTCATAATCAGAAACCTTTGATACATTTGGATCGCAGGTTTTTCATATAAACTATATCAACAGAGACTCCCAGATAGCTATTAGCATCTTCTGCACTTCTACCTAGTAGGTTGAAGCTTTCATGACTATTCTGATAAGTATTGGCCTCAAGGTGCTGACTACCCTCCTCTTCTATATTCTCTCTATACTGCACATGTTCCCATCACTGCTCACTGTTTGCCTGATACTCATGCAGATGACACGGCCCTTTTCACAATTAGCAGCCGGCTATATTTCTGCCATCGCTACATACAAGAGCAGCTTTATGCATACAAACTGTGGGCTCGTCGATGGAGATTTTAAACCAATGGAGATAGGACAACAGCTGCGATTTATAGTAGGAGAACAATCGATGAATTGTGTTCAATATTTTATCAACAAAACAACATCCCATATCAACAGGGAGCAAAATAATTCAGAGCACAAGGCCTCATTCTATCATTTCGTATTGCTGACATCAAAATTAGTAAACTGCTAAAAGTGTCCGCACTATACACAATTCTCCTCTGTCCAGTTCTCACTCATGAAACAAGAGTATATATATATATATATATATATATATATATATATATATATATACACATATAGTGAAACCTCTCTAAAGCGGACAGCCATGGGGAATAAAAAATTGTCCACTATAGAGAGGGGTCCGCCTTACAGAGGTTTCAATATTTTCTTACGTAAATTAGTGAGCAATGCCATATG
>JAGDQP010009758.1:0-28593 GCA_022664845.1 Lepisma saccharinum | reverse complement strand
GTTTTTCATGAAAATGTGTGAATTTGTAATTCCCCCCCCCCAAACTCAGACGAGGCTTGGTGGAATGGGCCTTAAACATACATACATTGAAGCTGTGTTATATTCTGCTTTTTTTGATTCTTGTTTCAACTGTCTAGGTCAATTAGGGACTGACTTACAGACATTTGAATAAATTCCACTAGGGTATATGTTGCGAGCCCGGCCGCCATCTTTGTCCGCCATTTTTGGGGTGAAGCGAACATGGCATTTTAGGGGACTTTTGGGATTTCATTTGAGAGGCCACAAAGAGTAAATCCTGAAAAAAATAGGTTTTTATAAATTATTTTAGCTCGCAACCCCATATTTACTGTATTTTCCGGCCGCCATCTTTGTCCGCCATTTTGGGGGTGAAGCGAACATGGGATTTTAGGGGACTTTTGGGATTTCATTTGAGAGGCCACAAAGAGTAAATCCTGAAAAAATTAGCTTTTTATAAATTATTTCAGCTCGCAACCCTATATTTACTGTACTATGAGGAAAGCCAAACAACAGCTCATTATAGGGAAAAAGCAAATAATTGCAGTTAAGAAATCAGACGGAACCGTAACTAGAAATAAGGAAGAAATTATAAACATATTTGAAAATTCCTACAGAGAATTGTACTACTCCGAGGAAGAACTACGAAATGAAGACTCAGAAGAAAATGATGTAGAAGTCCCATACGTAATGAAAGAAGAAGTGGATAAAGTGCTTCGAGGGATGAAGAAAGAAAATCACCAGGAGAAGATGGACTCACAGCAGAGATGTTTAAATGGGGAGATGTAAAAGTGAAAGAGGAACTTGCTAAATGTGATGTGCCTGAGGAAGAGAGAAATACCGTCAAGTTGGAATAATGCTGTTCTCATTTTGTTGCACATAAAAGGGGACAAAGAACGCGTGAAAAACTACAGACCAATTAGTTTACTTACTGTCAGTTCTCTACAAAATGTTTACCAAAGTTATTTTGAATCGTGTTGAACGAGACTTAGAATTTAAGCAGGGAAGGGAACAAGTCGGATTTCGTCGTGGATTTAGCACAATGGACCACACACAAACATTGAATGAAGTTATGGAAAGGACTAATGAATTTGAACTTCCTCTAGATTTGCGATTCATAGATTTTGAAAAAGCTTTTGATTCGGTCTCCTTGGAAGCAGTACATAAATCACTTGATCATCAAGGCATCGAAAGTGCATACATCAAGTTACTGCGAAACATTTACTCCAGTGCCACACCTGTCATTAAACTACATCAAGAAAGTGAAAATAATTAAAGTTGGAAAGGGGGTATGGCAAGCAAACTCAATTTCTCCAAAACTTTTTTGTGTGGTTCTGGAGAGAATGTTCCAAAATATAAACTGGGATGAATTTGGAATTAAACTTAATGGCGAATATCTTCATCACCTACGGTTCGCTGATGATATAGTCTTGTTTGCTTCAAGTGCAGAAGAACTACAAACCAGAATGGAAGAACTGAGTAACGAGAGTTCGAAAATAGGCTTTAAAATGAACTTCAAGTAAAGCAAAAGTAATGTACAACCAACATGCTGCAAAGAAGGAAGTGAAGATTAACGGAGAGACAATAGGCATAGTTGATGAGTATGCTTATCTAGGCCAGCTCAAAACGTCGAATGTAAAGTTGACTGATGAAATAAATAGAAGATGTAAAATGGCGTGGAGTTCGTTTGAAAGACTACAGTTTATTTTCAAAAGCAAACTACCAATGTGTCTGAAGCGTAATGTTTATAATCAGTATGTCTTACCCGTGATGATGTACGACTGCGGAACTTGTATATTGCATGCGCAAACGACTCAAAGATTGAGAGTCACACAAAGAGCAATGGACAGATGCATGCTAGGAATAACCAGAAGTGACAGGAAGAAAAATGAATGGATTCACGCACAAACAAATGTAGAAGATATAATCAAGACTGCGAAAACGATTAAGTGGAGATGGGTCGGTCACATACCTAGACGACAGATGGAAAGTGGACGACAAAGGTACTACAGTGGATTCCTAAAGAAAAGAAACGACCGAGATGACGTTGAAATGTAAGATGGGTAGATGAAATCAAGCGTTTTCAGGAGCTACGTGGATGAAGATGCACACCGAGATATGTGGAAGGAAAGGGAGAGGCCTTCATCAAGCAGTGGATAGGAAATGGCTTAATATATATATATATATAAATATATATATATATATATATATATATATCAAATATAAATAACAGTAGCAGAAGTAGTAAACTACTTTTCGAAAAAAAATGTATACGCATATATAAAATATTCATTCTTATTTATTTGAAGTTGTCTTCAAAATCAACGTCACGATCATTGTGTCAGAATCGTATCGTATTTGTGAAACAGATGCTTGGGTGGATTCTTGAAGATATAGATGAAAAAGATGCCTTTGTTGTTGGTTTCTTTAAATTCTTGGGTGGAAGCGGTATTATCTTTGACCGTACGTGTCCTTGCGAATCTCAACGAAAGTTAAAAAAACATTTATACTACGGTTACAAGAGTGCGGGAGAAGCATTGTGTCCAACTGATTTATGATGACTTTTCGGTCGCCCGCTAAAATCGTTGTGAACAACTCAGATCAGGTTCGTCAATTATTCTTTCGGAGACTTTGCAATAAACATTTTATCTCCACGTCTGCTGAGTACTAGCAGAATTGTGGTACGTACAAGCAAGGAGGTCGATATACAGAAACAAGTTGTTCTTGCTCTCTCTCCCAGCATTCGCGAGGATTTCCAATCAGTATCTTTGTAATTGATGGCCAAAAGGAAATCTGTATTTGTCAAAGTGAGTAGATAGTTATATAAGTAACTTTGTAGGAAATTTACTTTGCGAATCCTCTCAAATTTTCAATTAAAGAAATGTTCGCTAAAACCTACAGGGATGGAGTTCTATCCTAAAATCTGCTTTTCAGCCGCCATTTTACAAGATGACAGCGCGAGCGACTGTCCCCCAACCCAAGGTTACAAATTTAGCATTACAGTTAGGGCTCTTAAGTATACAATATTGCCAAATTTCCAAATTCCTCAATCTTTTGCACCCAAAAAGTACCTAGTGACTAGACTCTATGGGGATGTCATGTAATATCTGGACGCATAGCGGATAATTTTCGGATGTTTACAAATATCCGGATAACTCGTAATATTCGTATGACGGATAAAATCCGAATAGTTAAATAAATACCGGATAATGTCATCTGGTTGTCCGGAAATTTTGGCCATCCCAAGAAGACAGCAGAAAGATATTATTACTGTATTATTTGGCTCGATTTGGTTCGTTTTAGCTCGACTGAGTTGGACAATATTTGCCGAGTCGAGTTGAAAACTTTCTCTTACGAGTCGAGTCGAGTTTAACGAAAACTCCACTCGAACTCGCTCGTATCCATCCCTAATATTAAGTAATAGTATTATTGGTAGTATCCGTTGAGAATATTAAAAATTATGTTTTTTAGGTTTATGTTCTATGAAAGTTCAAAAAGTCAAATGTTCCGTGTTTTTAATTACACAAATCAATGCCGTCTTGTTTGAATAGCATAATTTTTATTTACAAACTTGTGCAATGACTCGACTCTGAATACCTGAATGATTGGCTTACGTTATACTTATATGCACAGTACGATACGTAAATAACTAATGAGTTAAGACAAGTAAAGAACGGGCCGGACACCGACAACAAGCGTAAAACACTAAGTTAGGAATGAAAGTTTTGTCCATTTTGAATTAAAGCGAAAATAGACGATCTAACGCACCCACCATATCTGGTCGAAAAATACGAAAATATAATTTGCTGTAATAGCGGTACCACATCTGGATTCTGGAAGTTCCTAATTTACAATCGAGTCTTTGTCCACACTTCGAATAAACACAGCAAGTTGTGCCATCTTTCATATCAGTGCCCTCGTCTATAGAAATTGCAATAAAATTAGCTACTCTTTTATATTTCTTGAAATATCAGTGATGTACGCAGCAACTGTCCCTGAGTGGATGATGTTTGAAAATAATTCCTTTTCTACCTCATGCTCTCTCAGTTGAGTTTGTGGTGCCAAATTGAGAATCCCCGAGACAAAAGGGTCCCAAAAGTGTATGCGGAGTTTTGCTATAATACTTTGCTTCCCATGGGAGTATGGAAAACGACGTAGCTTATTTCGTTTCTCAGTTTCCTGAAATACGTTCTGTTCTATATAGGGCCTAAATAGCAGCGCCAAAGCATACCTGTAAGTTCAATGTATTTAATACATTCATATAACGTACTGAAACGTAACAAATTAGGTGCAGGTCAAACCTGGTTCAAACTTCATATTTTGACGAGGGCCAAGTGAAATATCATCGTGGGCCCTGGCCGACAACCTTCCAACATCCTCTTCCTCGTCGTATACCAGCTTGATCCTGGGATGCCATAAATAAAACTAAATTCATTTTCTCTCTCACCTCTATGGAACAAGTGGACAACAGCTCCTGCCTTACCATCGTGACGAACTTCAGACAATACCCCGACCCTTCTACTCCCCCTTAATGTTACGGGGGGATTGCACGCTTCTTGTATTATTGATGCGTAGGAAACGGTCATATACTGTATTTGTGTCAAGAGGATTGATTGACCAGCCGTAATCAACAAAACCACACAGTAAAACCACAAAACCCTGCTTAGGGCATTACGTTCACATTTACTGTCTTATTAAAAATTTATAAAATGCAAAATTATAGTGTAAATAAATAAGTGTAAGTGTAAATAAATAATAAAGTAAATAAAATATATAATTTTGTAAAAAAGTAAAATCCCAAAAGTAGGGATTCACTCCCTCAAAACGCTTGCTCATCTCTACTTTTAAAATGGCCCAGGGAGCGTAATGAGATAGTAACTGTGTCAATAGGTTAGTGTGACATAAACACACAAAGGTGTTTATGTCAACACAAACAGCAGACGACAGTAAACCCTGGTGGTGGAACAAAGAAGTAATAAGACACATCTCCAGAGGAAGAAGAAGAAACCATTATAAAAAGAACCAACAACAGGAGTCCTTCATCACAATCAAGTGGTCACGTCTCCCTTTCATAATCCTGGGACCTGGTACGGGATCCAAACCTAGAAGCAACAATCAACTATACCTGAGACCTGGCACGGGGTCCGTCACAAATCAAATATACAAAGAAAAGTAATCCACTTAGCCAGATAGCATCAAAAGGCACGAGTCCAAAATAATCCTAGTTTTATTTATAAATCAGGCTAAGTAAAATATTATTGTATTATACACATATTAAAAACTTTTATAATAAATTGGTGTTAAAGAAACACAAATCAAGTCTTGATTCACAATAATCCCTACTCAATTAAAAACTTTTATAATAAATTCGTGTTAAAAAAGCACAAATCAAGCCTTGATTCACAATAGTCCCTACTCAATCCCGCTCTACCTGAATTTATATGACCCGCAAAGGATCATAACGATATGATAAGTGGATGCGACCCCTCGTTCCCTTCCAGTAGCGTAGAAAGGAACTCTTCAAGGGAGGGAATATATAGAAAATCATATCCTTCTCAGTTATGCAACCCAGTATAACAAATTTCTTAAAAGAATATATTTAGGGGTTGCTTTTCTATAATTTTAGAACAGCATAATTACGGTATTGTGCGGGAAAGTATTAAATGTATGAATATGTTATATCCGTATATTTTACATAGTTCATCCATAATTCTAATACAAATTTAGCCGTATTTGAAACATCAGGTTGGATTTTGTAAAGAACGAAGAGTTTCTCGATCAATATTTACTAGTGCTTATACGCTTACTTTGATGACAGTATTCTCTTGTAAAACTACCAAACCGTTCAGGTACATTTGAAAGTTTAAACGTTTCAAAGATGTACGTAACTATTCGTTTCAGAGTACGCCACATCTTTTTCATAGATGTGGGTGCAGGCTGCACAAAATCTAAAGCCTACTTTTATTAAAGGTTGGAAATCTGATATGCTTCCATTGCACTTTTATTAGTTTTCTGATATGCTTCTATTGCACTTTTATTAGTTTCGCTTTCAAAATTCGCAATTAGTGTCAGTTTTTCGAAATGTTGATAGTTTCGGAGCTACAGGATGCCGAAAGCGTGGCGAAATGATTCTTAGAGTTTCATATTTATAACATCATGAACAGCAGAGCTGATGCAGCGTGGTACCCTCAAAGACTAAACCTTTCCTATTTGAAAATGCATATTTCAAAATTACGAATCAATGAGCGCGCAAGGGATTTCCCAAAAGAAGTAGGAGATTCCGGAATATTGCTGAAGTAGAGGTAGATCGAAAATAGCATGAGTTGAAATACTTCCCGTGTAAGGACGATATACGTCATCCTCAGCATTCAATCGGACAATGGTATTCGATCTCTTTGATAACAAAAAAAACGTTCGATGAAATTATGCAATTCTTACTTCTGCTTGTTTTATGGAACGACGAATTTTTTTAATGTTCGGTGTATGGAATCTATTTGAGATATCGAGTTGGCGCAAACGAATAATTGTTTCCTGTGAAAACCGTCCCATTCATGCTCATTTCGACTACCTTTAGAGAATTTCTGGGAATTCGTTAGGGGAATCCCTTGCGCGCAAATTGTGAAATTTTGAAAGATGCATTTTTTGATAGTGCAGATTTAGTTTTTAATGTTACCATGCCACATCAGCCCTACTTTTTGTGATGTTAGATATGTTGAAGGTCTGAAGTTCGTTTTCCCCACGCTTTCGGGACTCTTAAGCTTCGAAACAAAACACATTTCGAAAATTCGTCTCAGGAATTTTAATCTAGTTTTGATGTAAGGAATCACCTCCAGAAGTTTGTTGGTGTAATTTTAAAAGACGCTGTATTTGTTTCTGGTTTTCACATCCAGATCATCTTTGATCCTCCCCCAAATTCGTGAAAATACTAAGAAAAATTCGGGATACATGCGTGAAATGACATGTCGTATACTGTAATTAGACTTCATTTTCTTGATTTTTGTAAATATTTTCATACATTTCTCCAAATTCAAATATACTGCGACTTGTTTCGTTTTCCTTCAGATTATTTGCTTTAGCTCTTTCAAACTTTATAACAGTATCTTTGGCATTATTCAAAGCTTTTACTAAGTGAAGTTGAAGGTATTTCTTTTGTAAGAATATGCACAACGGTTAATAGTAGCAAAATTACTAATTTAATCGAATAAAAGTAACGAATAAATTATAAATGCATTACATTCATTACATGCCTTCAATGTGAACTTGCGAAATTGTTCAATAAAGAAATATGGATAATTGCATCGAACACAAATTGGGTTAGTTCTGTAAAATCATGGATTGCTTTATACTTTTATATTAGTCTTTTCATACTTCATAATTTTTATGCTATAGATGAAACATTTGCACTCTCCATAATCCCATAAAAATGTGCTTTCCGTAAGCGGACATAAAATATAGTGCTCCAATTGATCCTAAATAATTCAATATCAGTCGAATATGATTGGTCTTAAATACTCCCACATTGAATGAGTGTGTTGCGCAACCGTGTGCTGCAATAGATATTTATTTCCTAGCCAACTTCTACTTCCATCATATTTTTATTAAATTACATCTCGCAATTAACACCAAAATATATAAGATTTGACAAATCGTTTTGGCTAAATCCCGACATAGTTTCTTCAAAATTTTCGACCAACACCACGTTAGGGGAAAATCTGCCAGATTGTTACTGAGTCGGTGCTTAAACTGCTTTTTAAGAAATCATACTCATCATTGACGTAGTTAATAACAAAGTTTTGCCATGTAGGTGATATTAAGAGTTTCATCCGCTAATGTAAAAATCATTCAGCTGCAATTAGTCAGGCAAAAAATCCTTAATTGAAAGTTCGCAAATTTCAATAATTAATTTTAATGGTTAGATTATTCTCCCCTTATAGCCGACCGAGGTATTCGTGTGGTCTAAGGCATTAGGTCAGCGTTTCCAATGTTGCGGGTGCGAATTCTACCTGGGGCATGGATGTTTGTGAAATTTAACAAGCGTTGCCCTGTTATAGTCGTAACAGGTCGAAGGCAAAAGTTACTAACATTGCCCATAGAAATTAAAGTTAACCAAAATTTTATCTTCTCCGTTATGATCTGAAAGATCACATTAGATCTTACAACCGAAACTTTCCAAAATGTGTAATTTTAATTTATAATTCATATGTAATGTAACGAGGACGTCTGTTAAAGTTATTTTTTACGTAGAAAGTAACTGCTTTAACCATAGATTTTAAATGTTTTATGTTCAAACTTTTATCCGTTCTACCCTCGTTGGGTTGGGACTATCCGTACATGAATTACTACATTCTTCATTACTGTCTAGAAATCGTCTTTTTCCTTTCTTTCTTTTTTTGCCGGCGCTATTGATACTATTGTCAAATAATTTTTATATTACTGGTTGTCCGAATGGTTATTTACCACATTTATCTAAATGTGAAACTACAGCGCAGCATGTAGAATACGACCCTTGTCTGTTTATGAATAAACTTGCAATTATATCGGGACGGTCGTAAGCTATAGCGTTGTTTCGCCCTTACAATTAATTTTAAATTTTAACTAACAATTATATTTTTCAAAAGATAACTTCATTCTTTTCTTGTTGAAATACTCTTCTTCCAAAGTTCATAAAGTCGGAGTCAAGGGGGGGGGGGGATATATCCTGCATATCCTCCCTTACCTACGCCACTGTTCCCTTCCCCGCGAAGAATGGTCAAGGCACTTCACAGCCTATTACCAGAGAAAATGTAGCCCGAGTTTGTATTTTGCTGTCAAACAAGCGCTGGTGAAGTGACAATACTTTATTGAGTTCAAAATATACAACAGTCAGTACTATTTTGGCGAACAATAACAAGAGAAAATAATAGGTAGGTAGGTCTATCAACTGTTTGTCCCAGGCAGGATTGGAGTTAATGATCCCAGAGATTTTTGCTGTAATAATTGCAATTTTTATTGAACAAACAAGTTTAGTTGATGGCGAAGGTAGACTGGTAGTTTATGGAAGTTAAATAAGGAAAAGAAATTATATTCAGGTTACGCAAACATGTCGCATTTGAACGGTAAGTGGAAAAACAAGGAATGTCACAAAAATGCTTTTTCGAGAAAAACGTGTTTTAATGTTGAAAACCTTATACAGAAAGAGAAGTTCACAAATCCTTTTGCCGCTTTTTCCAGGACGTATGGAATATACCATTCATTAGCACCACGTTCACCAACAGAAAGAGCACAGAACCCGAAAATGGACATTCCTTCTTTTTCCCCTTCCCCTTCATTTCCTATCTAATTTTATAAAATTGGGATGGACCTTCCGAGCCGCACCTGATACGTCTAACAATGCCCTTATATTATCACAAAACGTTAACTGAAGACTTGAATTGCAAGACATCTCAAGTCCACTTTTTTCTGTTCGTCGGTATTTATGTTCCACTTCCATAAATATTACTTCCTAATCCCAACCCAAAATCCTTTTTTAATATAAAATAATTTCAGCTGAACAGAATAACATACCAAAACCTTAGACTTATTTTGTTCAACATGAAATAAAATATACTCCGGTGGACTTGGGATGTTTTGCAATTCAGGTCCTCAATTTACCTTTGAATATTATTTTTCTTACAAGAAACTTCCAAATGAACTTGCAACTTCGCAAGGGGTCGTCAAGGACACCTTTTCTGAAATTTGATATCGGAAAGTTCTTCTAAAACTATGTACAAAGCGCTGATTTTTTGTTTTATAAGTTATATTCAATTCGAAAATAATGTAATGCGATATACTCAATAAAAATACACAGTTGTACCAATAATATATATTTAAGGTTAATGTAAAACAAAGACCTCCAACAAAAATGGCAGCACTATTTCCGTATATGTCTAATGTATTTTTATCTTTGCACGAAATTTCAATGCTGCTGCTACAAATTCAAGTCTAGAGAATTCTAGGTTTTTTTTTCAGGGAAGGAAGTTCATAACCAATACACGAGTTCTATCCGTGACGATTTTGTATTTCTTTTTCTTGTTCATTGTTGAAAGAGCTTAATTGTTATAGGTTTGGATTAAGAAAATTATTAAAATTTTACGAAGTATATGCTTGACCTTTAATTTCCATACATGTATGCAAAGTATTGATATGGAGCTAGGAAAATTTAGGGGCCTAGGAAAAATTTAGGGGTCCACACTCACACTCGGAAGTCAGCGCTCCCATACTTACAAGTTCAGTTTGAAATTGAGCGTACTTTTGCTATTTTATAAAGTATGTTGCCAAATATAAAATGCAAAGACCATGCGGCCGGAGCTCAATTGTTGAGTAGTGGCTTTATATTCGGAAGGTCTTGGAGTAGAATCCAGAGGCATATAATCTCGACTTAGACTTTTCCAGGGGTTCAAAAACAACACATTTCACATGCAAGGCTTTAGAGAGTTACACATTTTTAGGGTGAAAAACCCTTATGAAAATAGTAACATACGTATTGCCCGCGAATGCTTTTCAAAAATTATCTTTCTCGACAAGAATAGAACCAGAAAATACAAGTCCCTGATTTGGGGGAAGAGAAAGAAATGAAGCACACACAAGTGATGCTATCGAAAATAATTAAGCGCAGGCTATAATATTATGGTTGTTATTAATTCACTACGCAAAAATTACGTATTGGTACATAATTCGAAACACATGAGCTGCTAGTGGAGATTACAGAAGAGACATACACCACAAGCGGGCGAGTTTTCTGAATTTCGTTTTGGAGGTAGTCCACTAGCTTTTTTTCTGGATCCATGGTTTATATGTAATATACAGAATGTACATATTTGCTCTAACAATATACTAATTTTACATAGAAATCGGAATTTCAGATTGGGTCTGGACCCCTTCGACCTTTCTGGCTACACCCGTGATCACAAGGCTAATTGATCCTCCGAATACTTGAACTCTACTTTTCTTGACTCTACAAACCTTTGGCGTAATCTAGAATAATATTGTATCCTATTCCTCTCGAAGTTTTTATATCATATTTAATTAAATGGAAAAAAGGTACACCAGGCAATAAATAAACAACAT
The DNA here is from genome assembly GCA_022664845.1 of Lepisma saccharinum. Lineage (NCBI taxonomy): Eukaryota > Metazoa > Arthropoda > Insecta > Zygentoma > Lepismatidae > Lepisma > Lepisma saccharinum. Next base: position 17,493 of record JAGDQP010009758.1, on the reverse strand, counting down.
TTAATGTCATGAGTGATGGGGTTAGAAAGGTTTTCAACAAGCTGTTATTTTAATTTTATTTGTAGCTACGTTTTACTGAATGCCCTTTCTATGCCCATAGAAACAAAGAACTCAACATCTACCAAGTACCACCCTTGTCAGTTGTGAAACTTGTGCCCAAAAACTGAGTGAACTGTGAAGAGTGAAGTTACGGGAAACGAACTCGCCTCTTGGTTTGGCCAGCGTTCCCTCTGGTTTGGCGCGACCTTGTAGAACAGAGAGGGGGCGGGAAAACTCGACCATGGAGTAATAAATCATCAATCTCCTGCCATCCCTTACAGAATCTGAAACAAAATTGTCCTGATGTCAACACTGTCAAACCTGCCAGCAGTTCATGGAAGAATCCGTCACCCTCAGGAGTGGCGCCAGCGTATTGGGTATAATTGGGGAGAATGAATAATAATTACAGCGTACGTGAATTTGTCCTGCACCTTGTTAAGTTCGTACGATTAAAGTTGTAGAAAATAGTTCTACCAATTAAATGAAAGACAAATTATCAGTTCAGTAATTCCAAAAAGAAAATTGTCAAAAATATTAACAGCTTTTGCAGAAACAACGGTTAAAAACAAAGTATAATTTCTCGTACACAAATAGTTAAATTTCATATGCGGATATTTATATATGATAAATTATATTATATTATTTTCTTAAATATTTAGTTTCGTAGAATACAGTTGAAGGAAGCATATGTTTCCGTTGGATGTTAATTCCGGGCTTCATAATATATAATTACATGTTGATAATTTCCATAATTAATTGCTAATTATTTTATAATTAATGGGTGTATATTTTACAAAAGTCACTGTCTGGCAAACAAACGTGATCTCTTTCGATATTTGGAACAATGATCAATAACGTTAATACAAGATTAGCAGAAAATAAAAATAATTGACAACAGTACCCTTAAGCATCTTTGTGTTGCGACGGGAGTCCAAATTTAAACTTGGTACTGAGTAATCTCAGACAGAAGTTGAAGTTGTTTAGGAAGTACAGCATTGTTCATAGTTTATGGCAAATAACATTATGTATTTAATATGTGGTATTGAAATATTACTTGTGATATAAGAGTAAAATTAGAATAAATTACCTTAGACGTTGCTTATAACATTTGCTTCAACTTCAAATATTTGGACATAATAATTAGATACACCTATTCGTCTTGATAGATGACAGTCAAAAGTAGCCGCTTATTATTTGACTGTTACGATATTTAATACTTACCATCTGCATAAGCTGGAGGAACTAATCGGGCAAAAGGTCTATTTGATGCACCAAGAAGTGGATTCTGGAGATTGTTGCATGTTCCATCTGCTGTCCTAAATATGGAGTTAGCATTACATTCCATGACCGTTCGTGAACATTGTGGAAATATTTCGAACATACCAACTCCATCCGGAAAGCCGTTCGGCTGAACCGTCATTTGTCTCAGTGTTCGATTTTTGGCTTCTTCAAAGGAAATATTATGTCTGAAAAATATTTTAAAGAATATTAATATACTATTTAAAATATTGTAGTATTGAAGTTAAAACAACCAGGACGTTACAGGCGAATATTTTAGACGATAATTTAAAATACTTATACACTGTTTGAAATTGTTAATAAACATTGTCTGTGAATAAACACATTGTACTGTATAAACAAAATTCATAAATGGTCCGAAATAGTGATTCAGTATTACTAGGTGAAAGCTAATTTTTATTATAAACTTGAGTATCGAACATCGGCGTACAAATTGGTTTCACTCGCTTTGCTTTCGTGAGCTTAAACCCGATATCGACTGAAATATTGTGAATCAAGAATTAAAGTCCTTAAGTTTAACTTGGAGGTATGACACCTTTCTCTCGTGAATGGCTATGAAGTTACTTGTCATTTCAAATTACAGACAACTTCAACACGGCGCAGCTCACAAATGACATAGGTCAACTATGTTTAAGCAGTAGAATTTTATTGTTGTGTCATGGCAGATAAAATTATGGTTGAAAATCTTTATTCGACAACAGACGCCCTTGCAAAGCAACTGAAATTTGACCCGAACTAACGTAAATTTAACGTTCTACTTAATAATGATAATTTTCTTATAACATTGCAAGTTTGTCTGTTACTTGTACAAATCTAAATACGTGAGTAGATATAGGTCGGACTCGATCCACAAATTGTGGACTGCATAACTCACAGGATACATTGGTAAGTTGGCGTGCCACGTGGGTTAGTTGACAAGATCTCGAGGTCACCTAAAACAGTTTGTACAAGATTGTGGGTCAATTTTGGCGGGAAATGGTGTTGACGTAATCCACCCTGTAACATTAGAAAATTGTGGGTTGCATAAGTAAGCTTACTTTACACCTCCAAAATTGAAAATACTGGTAGAAACCCTGATACCATCAAACCTATCTTCTAAAATTTTGAAACTACACCCAGCCAATTTTAACTATACACCCCCGAAAAATGTTCTGGAAGAACCCCTAGAAATCTCCTAGTTGTGTTGGGAAGAGTGAGATGTGGAAAGAGACCGTTGGGAAGACAGAGAGAGTGACAAAGAACACTTTTGAACTTAAAATAATTTGGTGTGAAAGTCTACCTACACCCTCCCAATTTTCACTATACACCCCCCGAAAAATGATCTGGTAGAACTGTAAAAACATCCTAGTGGTGTTGGGAAGAGCGAGAGGTGGAAAGAGACCGTTGGGAAGGCAGAGAGAGTGATAAACAACACTTTTGAACTTAAAATGTTTTGGTGTGGAAGTCTACTAACACCCTCCCAATTTTCACTCTACAGCTCCATCGAGAACAACTATGGTCTGAGCGATAAGCAAGTTACTTAGGAAAAACGAAATTTATCTATTTTTATTAATCAGAGACATACGAAGCGTGTTGCTATAAACATGTCTTGTTTGTTTTTTAAACCTTCATTTGAAATTAAAGACTGACTTTATGAGTAATGAGGGGCCAACATACATAGGAAAGACTTCTCATGTGCTTGGGATTTCAACTCACTGTGGGTTTCCCCTCGACGTGATGTGCTTTTCCCTTGATTTTCTTAGTTAAAATTAGAAAAAAAGCCACTCCGTGATTCCCACACCTGTATTTTCTGCTGACTTTCTTAGAACCAGGAAAATACCTTTTTCTATTTGATGTGGAGACAGGATTTTCCCCATGAGTGAAATAGTAACTTCAGAGATAGTGACGCGTGAAAATTGAAGACAAAAAATAGATGCATTCATGACGTAACGAAAATTTGATACATCATACGAATGTAGTTATTTCCACATGGTGTAGGTTGGCTGACTTTCAAATTGAATCACTCATGGAATTCTGGTGAAATACCTTTTAACCCCAGAGGTGGAAATTTTTAAGTAGATAAGTGGATTGCCTTTAATATAAGGCGTCATAACAAAAGAAAAAACTACGTTCTCTAAGCGGATTCCATAGTCTACGTTATTTACTATGCTCAGCAGATGACAGCAGAATCTAAAATGTTCAAAAGTTTTTTCTATACGTTTCTGTTTCTAACAAACGTGAACAGAGTCACGTCAGTTTTAAATACTCCTGTGTGCAGTAGTTTATGTGAGCTGGAATTGAAATATTTTATTGCCAGTCAGTCAGTATTTTATTGATAAGTCAGCACAACCACTTTGATGTTGATGAACCAAACCTTCGGTCGTTGCCCTACGATCTGATAACAGGTCATTGTGATGGCTTCAACTGTGATGATGTAGAAGATATTGATCAGCTAATGCAAGAAAAGCTTAATAACGTTACTTTTCTAGAGGCATCAATGAAGGGACGGGATGAAGTGCGAACATTAGTACATTTACAGAAAGTTATTTACATAAATCAATATGTGACTCATGTTGATCTCATAACGTTATTTTCCAGGTTAGTAGTAATCATTGAACGAAGTGAAAATATAGCGGCCTACTTTAAGTATTAACCCAATCCTTCCCCACGTCACTGTTCTAGGATCTACATTTGAGGAAGTTCAACAGCGCTGCGCTGGGAATGGCATTGTTCTGTGACATCAGATTTGGAAGTTCCGCAAGATGCAAGATTCGTTCTAGATGCTGGTGCACTATTACATCGGGTAAAATGGTTGATTGTAACTTACTAAGTCGTGATTAAGCAGTATCTCCGTTGTGTCAGAACAAATTATTTAAATGCATCCATTATCTTTGATGAGTACGGTGATGTTACATCATTAAAAGGTTTTGAGCACCAAAGAAGAGGTGGAAAGACATGCCCCGACATCTCAGTTTGTAATGAGATTCAAGCTTCTGTAGGAAAGATATAGTTCCTAACCACTAATAGCAAAGCTGAACTCATCAATTTTTTAAGACCTTACCTAAGATAAGATGGTCATAATGTGATACAAAATGTGCGTGATTCACATACGGACGCAGTTAGTGAAGCTTCACATATAGCTTCTGGTTTACATTCAGTTTTATTAGTTACTGATGATACCGACATACTTGGGATGTTACTTCACCACTGGAATTCGTTAATTGCAAATATATTTCTACTGCCATAAACCAAGCACAGATGGAGCAAGCCTAAAAATTGATCCGCATCAGACACGTAGCAAAACAAATGGATTCAAACGGATTGCGAAATTTGTTTGTTATTCATGCATGCTGTGATACGACCTCAGCAGTGTTTGGCAATGGAAAGTTCAGAATATTGACGCTGGTAAAAACGTCAGACGATATCCAGTTATGACTTGATATTATTGCGGATGAAACCTCAACACAATCTGAAGTAGGAACTGCGGGTGCAAAAATATTTGTTAAGAAGTACGCGGGAAAGCCAAGTGGCACCTTGGACACACTGTGTCACATTCGCTTCATGGAGAGACCAGCAACGTCTGTATTACAGACAGAGAGGCTTACTCCAAGGGAAAGAACAGCATTTTTTTACATTGTTCGGGTTCATCTTCTAAACGTTATTTGGAAGAGCTTAGGGCAGACACAGATCAAACCATGCAACTGGGGATGGACGAAGAAGAACAGCGCTCTAGTACATATCATAGCAGATATGTAACGAGCTCCTGCAGAACTTTTGAAGTTTGTGCGTTGTAAATAAAACACAGAGTCTGGAAATACATGCAACACTAATTTGTGTTTGTGTCGGAAAAACGGATTGTAATTTGTCCCTGCCTGCAGTCATTGTTGAGACAGTGAATGTTGTAATAGTGCTCCATTAAGAATGAAGGATGATGATGTGTAATTTTCTATAACTGCTTGCAAATGTTTTCATAACTGCTTGCACTATAATATATTTTGTATTCAATTACCATACTGTTTCTATCTTAATTTTCTTTGTTTTGTAGAGAATCAATGCATGTAAGTAAAGCAGGTTTGAAGTTTGAACAGAACATTTTGCTTACAAAAACCTGTATATATTTTTAACGACAATAATGTAAACTGTTGTGTTGTAGTGAATAAATAATAAATATTATAGACAGGATATTAGAATAAATCTTATGTAAATCCAATAAGTCTTAAACAAGATATGATGTTTTCTTTTACCTGAGCGGCACCATATTTGATGTAACAGTGTCTCGAAATCAGTAGGAATCACTTTCCGGGTTTGGAATCTAGAACGTTTCTGTTACTAACGATACTAAATACACTTTATTAATCCTTTCCCACGCGCATATATTTATATCAACACTGTGGATTCTGGATTCAATGGTACGGCACTCTCTTATTAGCACTATATCTAAGACTACATAAAATCGAAAAACTCCGTTTCTTTTATAGGTACAACTGTGATTCTGGTCTCATTCGTAAGCTCTTGTAATTTACAATAACGTAAATCTCAGAATATTTTTCGTAATTCTGCTAGTTTATAAAAGTTATTTGCGGTAGAAATTGAAGATATACAGGTTTATTACTTGCTTATTTTTACTTTGAACACTCAAAATCGCTTCACTGTTGAAAATATTTTATTATTAAAAACAAAACCTTATGTATTCCATGAGAAACAAAGCAGAAAAGAAGCCTCTATCTTAAGGCGTCAAGATGTTAAACAGTTTTGAATTTTATAGGTTGAATTCCACCGACCTTCATATTTGATGACGTCATAACTTTTTCTCCAAAGCGAACAAATGTGAATTTTTCAAATTTAGATTTACATAAACAGTAAACATTTACATTTAGACTTTTGATTTACATAAGATTTAATTAGACAGTCTCGTGATTCCGATGATGCAAAAAATAATTTGATAACAATTATTCCGTGTCAAAGTGTAAATCGGCCACACTAAATGAAAGGAAGGGAAAGATAGTGTTACTAAAAGAAAGTTTCGAGGCAACATCTACAATAAACTATTATGTGGAGAACTTGTATAGTTCTTCTTTAAAGTGGGGAATTTGATTATATTCTCAAGTATCGAGTTGTTCCAAAAATTGTAATAAAGATTTGAATACCGTAAAATCGAATACGAATGATGGTATAGAAAGAAAAAATATCCAAAAACACAAACGCAGGATAGTTCAGTAAATGAAATAACGTTGTAGTCCGTAGACCCTTGTAATAAACAAATATGCATAAATGGTGTAATAATAAGAGCAGAAATTAACAGTGGTGCATGTGTTAATGCAATGTCGTATAAAACATTTAAAGATATTTTGCGACAGGAAATACCATTAATACCAAAATACAATGAACTGCATATTGCAAATGGTCAAATAATGAATACGTTAGGCAGTGGTGTAGTCAGACAAATTGTCGAGGGATATATTTCTTTAATTAATATATTTCCCTCATAAATACCAAAGAGTATCACATACTTCGTGTTTATTCAAAAATTTTTGACGTTTATTATACCAACGCTTAGTACAATGTGCATCTGAAATCGTCCAGTGGTCTCTCGACCCCTTTCAAAAATGTTTTTTTAAATATTTATATTCCTTATATAATAATAGTTGAAAACAGATATTCTTTAATTTTTATGACAACAGATTAATGACAGCCATTTTGTATTGCGGCGCATACCAAAATTTGTGTTGGCACATATTTACACCTGCGGACTGGTTTATCATAGGATATTCAAACAAAAGGCATTCTTTCCAATAACATATGCTAGACAATTTTAGTCCTCTGCATAAACAACCTAAAACTTAATCGAACTGGTCCACATGCTATCCAAATGCGATTGTCGAAATAGTTCCGACTTTTAGAGTGCTTTTTCGCCCAGAAGAGATTGAATATTAAAGTTGATTGCTTGTACACTATTACATAATGAAGTTGTACATAACGTGAAGGCTTTAATGTTTCTTAGTATTTTATGATTTTTTGAAAATAAAAAAAATAGTTTATACATACTGAAAACCAAGATTCTCTGATGATACAAAATATAAAAAAAAAATTTCCACACTTATACTCTAACGTGAGGAGCAATATCAGGAGAAATTTCAACTTTGATATTTGAGTTTAAGAGTAACAGGTTCACAAATTGAATAATATGCAGCAGTCATGTTGCTAACTGAACACTAGATATGTACAAAATAAGCTTTCTTACACGGATATTTCAGGATCTACTTTCCGTATTCATATTTTTGTGGTAATATAGCAGTTACCAAAGGATACACGAACATTATTTATCCGTCCATTTGCATCAGAATTATAAATCCCGTCGAACACAAATATAAAAGTTCAAATTTCTGCCTTAGTTTCTCCTGACATAAGTGCCTAACGTGTAAATAAATAACATTTTTATCTGGCCTCCCTCCAAATATCAGACCTGCAATAATTATACCATAGAGCGCACAAACACTATTCACTCCAATTTGCACAAAATTCGTAGGTTTCTTCAAATTCAAATATAAAAGTTAAAATTTTTACCGTAGTTTCTTTTGACATAAATGTATAACGTGTAAAAAATTAGACTTTATATTTTGTTCCAGCAGAAATATGCATAAAATGCATGTCTCCAATATGCATAAAAAGCGAATTTTCGCATTTTCAAGTAAGCATATATCAACCTTCAACATATTTTGATATGAACAAAAATATCAAATTTGCTATTGAATCCCATCCAGGCGGAAATGTGCGCTAAACCGGAATTGTTTCTATTTCAACAATCACAATTAGATACCACTTTAACTACATTTTAAGTTTTTCACACAGAGGACTAAAATTATAAAGTGGATTTTAAAGAAGATAATGTTTTTGTCTTAATATCCTACGATACTTTGAATGTCCGTTGATATTATATTTTCCGTAAACGTCTGCTAATAAAATTTATTGCATACGCCGCAATACGAAATTGGCTTCCGTTAATTAATCAATTAGTATAAAAATATAATAATGCTCGATTTAAACTATTCTTATATACTATATATATATATATATATATATATATATATATATATATATATATATAAACAGGTCGAGCACCCAAGCTGGATGATTTACGATGAGTGTACCAAGTGCCAAAAACTTCGTGTTTCTATTGTATTATCCCAATTTTTATTTGAGGCCCATACATTATTTAGGGGGCATGGCTCCCCTATGCTTCCCGTGACTACACCCTAACTTAGGATCAGTTTATTTTTATATCAATTTCAGTTTATGTCCGGTATTTAAAAAAAACAAATATTAGAAAAGGAGGAAAGATTTGGTTCCATGGTAAAATTAATTTCTGTATCTGCTAGAAATCCCATGACAAGGTTTTTCGTAAGCTACTCAGAAAAAAATATCAATATTATAGAAATCTATAGTTTGTGGAGTAGTAATGATTCGTGTTTCCACTCTAGTTAGTGGTAATTGTGCAGTTTTTTTGTAAGAATTTAAATGGAGAGCTAACTCAGAAGAAATAATAACACGACGAGCGTATAATACAACTTCTTGTAAGACAACTTTCAAGTCAGAGTTGTCAGCAGCCATTAAAGAAAATGAATCTTTATTACGAAACAACATTATACTTACTCTTATTTTATTCGGAAGTAAACGATCCAACTTAACAATATCTATAAGGAAATGCACAAACACTTGAAAAGGAGCGCTAACACTAGCAATTTCCATTTTCTTACGAATCCAGTATTATTTTCATCGAGAGTATTAATTGTCCCGCAGTATATTTATACAATAGCACACAATTATGATGAGTTTTCGAAGCATCTTCAGAATTATTAATTAATGTTTCCAACTAAGCTTGAATATTATATGGACCAGAAGATGAAGCATTAATTTATCATTTAAACATAGATTAATTTTACTGCACAGAGAATGAACAAAGTTGTGTACTGGCGCTACAACATCAGGTTGAACTCTGGCATATATACTTGAAAATTGTCACAATTTAATTTTGATATTTTACAACGCTCATACAAGTACAAGTATGCATGATGAAAATATTTTCTAACATCTCCTCAATTATACAAATTCAAGTGGACCCCCTAAGGTAAGTGTAGAAACAGTACGATAATCTTGCATAGGAGAAGACTCAATAGCGTTTTACATTCCTATAGCCATGAAGGTCACTAAATTGGAAAATATCGAAAACAGGACGTAATATGCAAGGGGTAATGTGATCCTTTGACTCACATGACCCTTGGATAATTCTCTTTACTAGGTTCTAATCTTCTATTTCATTGAATATACTTCAAATGTTTTTAGTTTCAGATGAGTACTAGGCAGAAAATCAAGGATTAATATAATGTAGAAGATAGCGTGTATATGTGTGACTTCACATTTACTTCACCCGGACCCTCCCTGATTTTGGATGATTTTCTGTTTTGAACGCGTCCGATGTAATGAAACAAACTACATTTGAAGTGCTCCCAACGGAGTACTAGATATTGTAAGGGCTGTCTGAAACCGATGGAACGTCTTAGTAGACATAAATGTAATTTTTTGTGCGACCATTGTGAGGAGTATCGTAATTTTGGAACTTCTAACGAGAAGAGTACTAGTACATGTACTAGTTGTTTAGGAACGTTCTCTTCGGATTCATGCTATTCTAATCATAGCGTAAAGTCGAAGTAAAAACCTGTATGCTACTACATCAAACTGTGTCCAGAGTGTGGTGTCAAGGTACCCAAAAAGACGTAAGACTAATCCCCACGAATGCAGATATTGTCTTTGATCTCTCTGCCAATTGTACTTTAAAGAAGACCCTTCCTGTTTTGTGCGAAAAGTAAAACCAAAACATGAAATTGATATTTGTTATGTATTATATGATATTGAATCTACGCTACTAAAGAAGAATGACAAAGGTGAATCCGAGCACCGTCTAAAACTTAATTCAGTCTCTAATCGCTGTTTTAAATGTAAAACTTTATAAAGGAGGATTACAACATTTTTCAGTGTGGTAACTCACAAGGTGAAGGAGAGTTTGTATTTTACACTATTGAGATATTTGTTTAAAATGTTCTCCTTCAAGGTGCTAATTTTATCACAGTGGTAGTGTTGGCACAGAATGCCTCAAAACTTTATTCCGTGTGTGTGGCGCGGACAAACTTACAGAAAAATAAGCAATCAATCCTAAAAAATTAAGCCAAGTGGGTGAAATTTTCCAGATAAATGTGCATAATATTATTTTTAGAGATACCTATTTGTTTATGTGAGTCAAATTATTATCAAAATTACCGGCTACCATGGGTTTAAGCTAAACTTTCAAGAACAGAGGTTCCCCGTTTTTATTAAATAAGAAAGATAACCAATATTCTGTTGGTCCATGGCAAAAACTTGAGCTTTTCAATATTGATGGTACATCGGAAAATAAACGCGGTGAATTAAAAGTATGGCATGAGGAGCGTGTAGAAAATAGACTGCTAACCTGTAGAAGGAAATACTAGGCTACGGCAAGAACGATGTTCGTATACTCACAGTTTTAGTAATAAAGTTTTCAGACTTAATTGAAGAAAAGACTGAACGAATCTAGTGTTTTCTTCAGGTAAGCACAATTTCTGCCTGTTTGATGGAATGTTTTTAAGCTTTATATTTAGTAAAGAGAGGTATTCCAGTTATTCCCCCGTACGGGTATCGATAACGTAACCCTCAGATGAAGGAGGCACTGCAGTAGTTAATGTATGTGGAATATATTGGAGACGATGTTTCGATTCATACAGCTGAACATGGACATGATGTCCAATTTGGACGATTCAAAGTGGACGGGTATGAAGATTATAGCCTTCCTCAAAATACATGTTCTCCTTAAGGTAGTAATATTACGGGTACGGGTACGGGTATCATACTGCGTATGAATTTTACGGTTGTATGTGGCACGCTCATTCTTGTATTAAGCAAGTCGCCACCTTGCTCTTAATGACACTAGGAACGAATCATTAGAAAAACGTAATATTACTACCTTAAGGAGAACCTTTTTTTTTAGGAAGGCTATAATCTTAAACTTGTAGGAATATATGAAAGTATTTGAGACAAAGAAGTCAAAGAAAATCCACAAATTCTCGAGTTTTGTTAAGAACAACTGCAAAAATATCGAAGGAGGCATTCAGGGGATGTAGGATGGAATGCTTCCGTTTTCTATCTCTGAATGCACAGAGGATGAACTCGTTTGTTATGAGTAAATCACCTCTGCCTACTGGTAAGCCTACCATCTATAAAGGGAAAGCTTATCATAATCCCAAGGGCATTCAGGGATTATTTGTGTAATGTTTTTCTTCACCAGAACCTTGCTTTTCCACTTCTTCTATATAATTCCAATTAACGCCTTATATTCGGTTCATGTCGGAGTTGTAGAGACAAAACAAATATTAATTATTGTAATCATACTGCGGACGAACGTCGTTTCATTGGCACATTTTGTACTCTTGAATTGCATGAAAGTGTGAAGAAAGGCTATACCATTCTTGAGGCTTATGGTGTTTACGAGTTCAATTGACGGAGGGATTATTTTAAGATTATGTAAATACCTTCCTGCAAATGAAGGAAGAATTCTCCGATTTTTCATCCTACGGACGAGGAAAAGGAAAGGTATATTATGGAGTATGCCGAGCATGAAGGGATACATCTCCATTATACTAGTATCAGGAAAAACTCTGGTTTGCGTTGCAAAATTATTTTTAAATTCTCTATTCGGAAAGTATGACAGAGAGATGATTTACCACGGACCAAAGTAGTCAATGATGCTAAATCTTTCTTGGATATTCTACGTATACCCCAATTTGAAGTTCAACATGTTCTTTTTGTCGGAGAAAGTGTCTTGGTAGTAACAAACAAGGATAATATTCCTTCAGAAATTAAGGTTTGTATGTATGTTGTAAACGATCAACCTCTTTATGGAAAACTGATTCGAAAATTCGGAATTCAAGAATACTGTTATGGGAAAATTAAATCTTTTTTGTTTAAACGACCTTAATATGTATAAGTTAAAAATAAATATTTTGAAACTCTTTATATGAACTTAAAAATGTATACGGGGGAAAGTTGCTTTTCAGTTCGGAACGTCAAGCGTGACACTGCATTTTAAAAGAATATGATCTCTGAAAGTAGTAACGATAGTGTTTACAAAACAATATCTTCAAGTGGAAGTATTCAAACCTCCTCTAATTCATTTTTTGAATATTCTTAATCCTCGAATATATTTAAACGAATCATGGATGGTAGGATTAAGTGAAATTCATATTCCCTTAACTTGTGGTAATATTATTAGTGGTCAAAATCTTATATGGTACGATTTAGCCGATACTCTTAATGCAAAACATAACACAAGAATACTATTTAACCTATCAACAGTTGTTGGATGAACTTAATAAAATTAGTTTTAGTATAAAATTTGAATATTGAAATGTAGTCAGCGTAAAAGTTGATAATAGTATAACATCTTTATGTTTATAACCCATATTAGCATTAAAATTAGGTTTTGAACCCAATATTAATATTTTAAAACATACTCATTTTCCTAAACAGCTATTTTTACATATTGTATGTCTCCATCAAATATTTGTTTATACAGATATTATTCAATGTGGATATAACTATATTGAGAGCTTGTATGCATACTTAATTTAATGAAACAAGCTGATAAGGCTATTACCCTTAACTTTATCTTAAAACACATATCTTCCGCAAAGATTTGAATGTTCTAGCATCATCTTCCTCAGACAACACATTAAAAAACACTATCAGTTCATTAAACGTACCAGAAGACCCAGAGATTCTTACTACGCCATCCTCCAATCACGTCCCAGTATCCGTTATCTTTCCAAAACTAAACAAAATGTAGCCAATCACAGTCCTTCTCTCACAGTCAACTATACAGCTATAACTAACTAGTAACAGGTAAAAACAGAACAAGGAAATATAATCGAGGCCCCAAAAATATATTAGGTAAACAAATTTGTAACACATAAATAATTAAATGAAAATATAAAATAAGTAAACAAAATAAAATAAATATGCCAAAAATATAACAAATAACTATTAAATAAATAATTCAAAGGAAACTTAAAAAAATAAAAATCATTAAATAATTAAATAATAAAGAACCAGAGGGTTAGGGGTTATCCAACAGTCCCTATTTCCTGCAAGAATTTCTCCACTCTTCTCTTCCAACTCCTCATTTATGCTCAAGCCACCATTCCAGTTCATAGCTTTATCTCCCGTTTCCTTTATTCTCCTCGCTTGTTTCCACTTCCTAACCAACATCCTTTCCTCTTGTTTTAGTATCTCCGCTCCTTCCCAGTCTATATAATGCGCCCCTTCCTGTACATGTTTGTAAACAGCATTTTTCTCTTTTCAATCTTATGTCATCCTTGTGTTACTTAACTCTTTGTTTTAATTTCTTTTTCGTCTCTCCTATATACATTGCCTCACAGTTCATACATGAATCACTATATACCACTCCTCTTTGTTCTTTTCCCTTAAGAGCACCTTTCTTCTTTTTCTCACTAAGCCCAAGACCCTCTTTCCTCTTTTCCTATATGTTTTCACTCCTGCCTTTCCTAAAAGCCACTTGATCATTGACTTGAAGAGGCGCATGATATAGACTGGGAAGGGACGGAGATACTAGAACAAGAGGAAAAGGACGTTGGTAAGGAAGTCGAAAGAAGCGAAAAGAATTAGGGAACTGGGAGATAAAGCTATGAACTGCAATGGTTGCTTGAGCATAAATGAGGAATGGGAAGACATACTGGGAAGAGAAGAGCGGAGAAAGTCTTCCAGAAAATAGGGACTGCAGGATAGCCCCCACCCTCTTTGGTTCTTTATTATTTAATTATTTAATGTTTTTTAGGTTTCCTTTGGATTATTTATTTATTTGTTTTATTTCTGGCATATTTATGTAAAATTATTTATTTTATATTTTTACTTAATTATGTATTTATTATGTATTTAAATACTACTAAAATATCACGCAAGGTGTAATTTACCATTTATCTGGCTAATTGCGGGAACTTTTCACTTCAAGCGCTCATCAAAATGAAAACATATACAATTTCGCATAGAAATAGAGTTATACCTTACTTTGAAGGACCCGTTTATCAACGGGTACATGGGATTGGGAGTTTATTTCCGGGCTGTTTCGATTTAAATGCCATTACTTGAACAAGGTGCAAAAGCTGTAGGGCGACAAGCTTTATAAACAGGAATTCAAGTTGCAGGGGATTCGCTTGAAAACCGTCTTATTAAAGAGTCTTTAAAAACAAAGAGTTCACGAAGCAGATTAATCTTTAAGAACAAAAGCTGAAAATAAAGTAAATCAATTGCTTAGTGGTAGCTGTAGGAGAATGGCACATAAACGTGTTTTTATTGGACCATCAACATTAAAAAGACGACGAGTTTCTAAGAAAAAGAAGAGTAGAGCCACGTAAATATCGAAGCGATAAAGTACAACATATGAAAATGACATTGGGTATACGAAGGAAGCAAAACGCTATGTCACATAAAGGCATGCTCTTATTAACATCATGACAACTCTCTCTTGCAACATTCGAAATTGTTAAATTCGAAGCACAAGTTTGGAACTCAAAGTCAACGTTATCAAAAATGCATGAACAGTTACAACGTATGGTAGTGAAACACTTGTACAAGCAGATGAATAAAACAAAAGTGTAATTCTCATATAGCACACTTAAGTATTGCATCATTAGTACATTTCTGTTCCGAACATTCCATTGGAACAAATTCGAAACAGAATTGAACGGGAAACACGTAGCTTCCTGGTTTTGAGAGCAAATATCCTGCCATATAAAATGAATGCTTAATCATGTTTTTAAAGCGATCTGCTCGGAACTGATTGAAAATGAAAGATTGTAGTTTCAGCAAATTATTTCTATTTGAAATTCTAAGGTAAATCATTTCAAGAAGAACGATATCATTAATACGACGGAGGAACGATTTGTATGGTCGAAAGAAGTGCAAATCGAGTGATTGAATACAACCAGTAGCCTTTTGTGACAAAATCTTAAGTTGAACCTTCTTGTTCGGGAAAGATTTTTCTATGAGTTGGTTGATTGGTAGATCACTTGTTTGTGCAGTCCACGAATGTTGCAGCAAAAGGACGTTTTCGCGATAGTACCGGACGAGAACCTTCGCGTAAAATAGTTCGACTTTCTGCTTGTCAAGTTTTCCAGATTTTGTCCAAGTAATTATCAAATTGTCGGATTTGAACATATTTTACTCTACAGTTTTACTCATACTTGTTTGTTTCAGACATACTAACTAACATTTTTGGGAACACGTCAGCGTCAGAAACAATCACTTGACTTGTGAAGGAGTGCGTCGTGGCATTGACATATTGTGCGACTGCTTGAACTTTATGAACACCCTTAAAGTCAACTGTTCGACCGGAATGTAGTTGGAGCTCGATCCCACTCTTATCAATGTTCACGACTTAAATACTAGGATCGTTCCTAGTGAGTTCAGTGACTGCATGGACAAAAACCATTGCATCGTTCTCATCAGATTCTTGATTGGCAATCACAGTTCTTGTTGCCACGTTTGTGATTTTCCGTGAAGTGATCCGATATTTCTGCTTGAAAGTGTGCAAACACGTTTTTCCAGCTTTAAAGGGAGTTTCTTTGCCATTTTCAATGCCCAAATCCTGATAGGTCTATCATGAACGACAAATCCTTTGGCACGAGCTTCTTTGAAGCTTGCAATTACAAATTGAGAAACTTTCTCAAACTTTTGGCGTATATTTACCCCCTTGGCAACGATTGTCTCCCATTCGTACAACATACTTTCGTTCAAAATTATGGCACCGAATTTGTTTCTCATTTTCTTGATAGTACGATCGGACTTCGTTGTCACATCACGCCAATAATCACCACTTCTTCCATTTTGTCCAATGAGATTCTATGTCGTTGCACTGGATCACCACTCACCGTCAATATTTGTACACTAACACTGCCAACTCCGACACATTGCTCTACCTCACTAGTTATTTCGTCATACCTATTATCTATATTCAGGTTATCGTCGCACTCAAGACTGATGTAGGAAGTAATCTCACAACCAATCGAACAGAGTTCATGGAACAACTTCACAAGTTGGTCCGCTATTTCTTCTTCCCTTTCGGTTACTTTACTGTATCTCATGTCGTCTAATTTGATGTGCGACTGGAAGAGTCGGTAAACGTTGTGTCGATTAATTTGACTCATTTCACTAGAAACACAACAGAATGTACTGGCTTTCTGTTTACCGTTGGAATTTTTCTCTGTCCATGCTTGTTATCACAGGCCTGACGAGTTTTACTTAAGGCCCTTTGTCCCAGTGCCATCTAGTGTTGTATCAGTAGCAAATCCTCCACCAGGTTTCCCCGTGGCGCTGCTGTGTGATATTGTGGCTTTTTTCATTGGTAGAGGACATCATTGTGTTTGCTACCACTACTGCCCTTCGAATTTCAAACGAATAATTTCCTCCAAACACAACTTGTTACTTTTCATCAATTCCGAGAAGATTGCTTTACAATATGACATCGGCATTCATTTTACATGGTAGGTTTTCTTTTCAAATCCGGTAAAGTGCGTGGATCCTGTTGAATTATGTGGTGAATTTCCTCCAAATTCAAGCATAATCCATTTCATTACCACGCCGAACACTTATTAACATGATAGTGAAACATTTCTGTATACATCTGATTAGTGACAGCTGTCCATAGGATGTCTTCAGTTAGATACATTATCATTTTTGTCTGTTTGATTAACTTGAAGTTGAATGGAAATTGATATAAACGTCATCAACGGTCTTAGGAATCTTTAAAGACAGGACCTACAGTGTTTGGTAGGCTCCAAACCACTGCGTTCAATGGGCCTAACTGGTTTTGAACCTGCAAAAGCACGGCCCGAAGGAGAATGCTCTTACCACTATTCCAAGCCGCAGGGTTTCCACCAGGATTTTTGAGTTTGGGAAATGTAAAGTTAAAATTGGGAGGATGTAAGAAGTATTGTACGCTATTGTATTGTCGATTTTTCACAGCAAAAATTTTAAAGTTGGAGGGAGCTGTTGTCGAGAGTTTGAGTGGGAAACACCCTCACAGGGGGGGGGGGG
>JAGDQP010009757.1:33252-57930 GCA_022664845.1 Lepisma saccharinum | reverse complement strand
ATAGTTTCAAGATTCGCAACGGATTGAAACAAGGCGATGCCTTGTCACCACTACTGTTTAACTTCGCGTTAGAATATGCGATTTTAAAAATTAAAGGGGACAAAAAGGGACTATCATTGAATGGTTTGAATCAACTGTTTGTATACGCGGATGATGTAGATTTAATAGGGGACGATATAGATGCACTACAAAGCAACACCGATGTCTTAGTAGAAGCGTGCGATGAGATAGGTCTACAGGTAAACATAGATAAAACAAAATACATGATAACAAGCCGAAGCACAGGCAATGAAGGAATTAAAAACATAAGAATTAGAGATGAGGTCATAGAGAAAGTAAACAAATTTAAATACTTGGGAGCATACGTAACAAGCAAAAATGAGGTCACGGAAGAAATAAAAAGTCGCTTAGTATCGGGGAACGCATGTTTCTACTCAGTCCAAAAACTTCTAACATCGCGATTAATATCAAGGAAATTAAAATTAAAAATATACAGAACGGTTATACTGCCGGTAATACTTTACGGTTGCGAAAGTTGGAGTACGACCCTAGCAGATGAACATAAATTACGTGTATTTGAAAATAAGGTTTTGAGAAAGATATATGGGCCGAAACGGGACGAGATGACTGGAGAGTGGAGGAGACTGCATAATGAAGAACTCCACGGACTGTACGATTCACCAGATGTTGTAAAAATAATGAAATCGAGACGACTAAGGTGGGCAGGGCATGTAGCTCGGATGGGGGAAAAACGAAGATTATATTCTATCCTGGTTGGAAGGCCCAATGGAAAGAGGCCATTGGGAAGACCGAGACGTCGTTGGGAGGACAATATTAGAAGAGATCTTCGAGAAGTAGGTGTTCGTGATGAAAACTGGCTTGATACTGCCCAGGATAGAATCCAATGGCGAACGTTTGTTACTGCGGCGATGAACTTGCGAGTTCCATAAGCCATAGAGTTAGTTAGTTAGTTAGTTAGCTGCTGTTAACTTCTAATCTGGTAATAAAGTTAAATACTACTGTGTAATCAATTCATTTGGGTTTGAATATTTCGTACGACGGAGTTTAAATACTCCTCCGCTAAGAAAAGTACTGTTTTGTTCAAGATAAGTTGGCTAAGACATGGTTGGATATTGCTTTATAGCTTCCTGATACTAATCCATAGCATAGCAGGAAGTATCAGCAATCGATAGAAAGCATTCGATTTAATTATTTTAATTTTATCTTATTTTTAATAAAAGCAATTCCTTTCATTTTAAAATAGGTGTACGTGTTGTCTCGTAGTAGCTACAGTTCATATTGTTTTCTACACACTTACAAAATCATTTTTGAAGGCCAATGCAGGCGTTGTTGTAACGTTTCAGACAAAAGTTTCTTGTCAGTACCGGTCAGCACCAGAAGTTGCAAATATCACCATTCGGTAGAGCACGCCAGATTTCGTTATTCTTAATAAGAACTTACCACTTCATTACAGAAGGGTTGTACAGGTGATCAAAGTCACCCTATATATTCAAGTTCTTGCGTTTCTTCGCACAGTGATGGAATAGTTCAAATTAGACTCTAGGTTCTGTTTTATTGGAGAAGTCAATTCTAGTGCACTTATCTCAGTGGTGCAACTACGAACTTGCATGTTTTTGTTATTAGTAATAATTTGTAACTCGTAACTGAAAGCAGGGAGGCGACAAAATATGAACTACGTCAAGACGTCTAAGCTTCAGTTACAACCTCGGAGTTTTTCATTTTTTCAATCTATTTCTGGTAAAGCACAGAAAATTTAATATTTAGCATTTTGAAACAGTCTAGCATTTTACGTGGATTAGAAATGCAGAAAGCACATACTTTAGTAAAGGCCATGGGAGAAATTCAGAATAAGCAAAGAATGCGTTAACAGGAAAACAATGTATGATGGGGATACGCCGTATATATATATATACGTGGGATGTTTAAAAAATTCCACTCTCGACTAGTGGAGATCGTTATATCATTGTAATTCCCGTGGATTGTGTATTTGCGCATGCTGTTTGGTCGCGCTCACACTTTCTCATTGAAATCCGTGAAAGGAAGCGAATGAAAACATTCCACTTTCTGGCAACAAACTGAGACTCAATAATGATGGGAGAAGGTAATCATTCCCTAATGTACTGGGCATATAGGGTATTCCTAACGTGATCATCATAAATTTGAGGGCATAATTTCTCGCAACAAAACAAGAAGAAAGCTCCTCTGAAAAATAGCGAAACGCATAGTTTGGGTGCTCAAATATGGAGCGGCATCTTCAGAAATGACGTCATATGTTTACAAATAATCAGGCAGGGCGTGACCGCTTAGGAAATCACAAAGTTGTACCGAATACACCAGTTAAACCATGTTTCTGATTGAAGAATGCAACTTAGAGGGAGAGTTCTATTGCATACTGTTAATTCCTTGACATATGGATGTTCTTACGTTGGGGAACACGTCTGTGTAGGGGTACTAACTCCCTCAATAATACACTTTGCTAAGTGGATACAACCTCATTTGAGATGATGCTGCTCTATATTTAGGTGCCTGTAGCTTCGACACTACACATGTTTCGAAAGTTTTCTTTTGTTTTTTCCTTGTGTTGCTGTGAGGAATTCGCCTTTCAATTCATAGTCATTTTTTAAATACTATGTATAGTTGTGGTCAAGTATATGAAAGCACCACGAGAAATTTCAACAATGTGGAAATATTTCTGAAACAGATCTGTGGCATTTTTTTTCTCACCATTTTTGTCTTCTTCCATCATTGCCGCGTCCATCTCTTTTTTTTTTTTGTTAAAGCTGACAGGAACGATAATGCATGTAAAGCGTCATTAGTTGAGATATTCTTTTTCTATTTATTTGCTACAATATTGCATTGTTTTATACGGCCTTTCTAACGTGGCGCTCTGTCTTCAGATAATGCTAACCATTTGAATGTTGGAAGCACTGCACCACCTAGTTCTCGATTGAGTGTGATGTCTGCTAGACTCAACATCACACCAAGGCCTCACAGAAGATCTGTCAGTGACATTAGAGGTACGAATCATAACTGTTCAGTCAATCCGTCAGTAGAAACTGGAGAGAGATTCCAGTTTGTAGAGTAGGTTACCAGTAGCAGTTTATGGTTCGACCTTTCTTCCCACAGTAATGCTGTAGTTACTGCTTTAGTTTTCTGCCTGTAAATTCCCATCCTATATGCGAATATAGTGTTTTAAGTGGCTCCCTCTCTGTGTACGCTTACTATGTTCCTCGTAGTATCTGCATGTAATATTTTTTGAAAATGTTACGAAATTTAATCTTGTAAACATTAGCTTATCTGCAGTACTAAGGCTGACTGAGAAGTTCAACACTGTATATTACTAATATCCAAGTATCAACATTCTAACCAATGTGAGTTACCTTTTGCAGGTTGTGGGAATGACTGATGTGCCAGACTGCTTAGAAATTGACAATTTACCAGCCACAGCAGTCATCCAATGTCTGCGAAGGAAATGTCCCTTCCGCACCGAAATTAATCGAGGCATAGCGGATTGGTAAACTTTATTTTGTATGGGCCATTCTAGTAACTTTTGACTTCGGCTTATCACGATTATCCTTCACGTTCTAGCTAAAATCCACAATCACGAACATCCATGCCCCAGCCGGGATTTGAACCCGGGACCTTCGATGTCGCTGGTTTAGCGCATTCATCACCGTTCGTGAGCCAGTACCGGTGAAAGCGAAGGCCTTGTTCTGTCAGCCTTTTCACAGTATCCCAGGAAAAAGCTGCTTGCCGAGAAAGTGAACATCTGAAGAACGCGATTGGAATAAATTTTAGACAAATGTATAAGTTGTCTTTCCTGTGTTAACGAAACGTTGAAAGCAAGATCAGGAATAAGTTCGATGCAGTTGTTCCATTAATGTTTACCATATTCGTGCATATTGGGATCCTTTTCCTTCTGCATATGTGACTGTAGATGACAGTTGAGTCCATCATTACCTACCATAGAATCAATGCTCAAGACAAAACATGCGCAAAGCATTTCTATCAATTAAGAGAATGATTTCAACTGTTTTATGGAATCTGGGAGCCGTCGTAATGGCTGATTTTTGTTAAGTGATACTGTGAGGAGGAAGGGGGGATGTGCAAATCTGCTATCAAGATTATGTGAGGAGAGCACCGAGCAGCCGTGGCTCAGTTGTAGAGTGTTGGCTTAACATACGGAAGGTCGTGGGTTCAAATCAAGCGGCCGACCATCATGACTGAGGTTTTTCCTCAGTCACACCAGGCAAATGCCGGGATGATACTTTGAACGTTGGCCCTGGCCTCCATCTTCCCGCATCTTTTCCTCTGCCCCTATTCTGGCCTAAGCCTTAGATGCCTAAAGGCCATAAATAAAATTGAAACTCAACGTGAGAATATCAAAGGGAAGGTTACCAAAATTTTTCCGCTGCGCCAGGACCATAAAACAGGCCGCAGATCCATGGTTTTAACAGGATTGCGGCTAAAAAATTCTGGATTACTGTTACCATTTTAACTGGCAGGCATTTTCTATACAAAGAGAACGTTGATACTACAACAGATCACTTGTTCGATGGTAGTGATCCTTTCCTACCAAGAAAACTGCACGAATTAGAAAGTTCATATTCGGGTGTTAACCAGACAAAGCAACGAAGTTCTTATACTGTAAGTTATATTCAGATGCGACAACGATGAGTTTTAGAACTTTTCAGTCAGCCATTGTAGTATATCTTAATTTAATCTGCTAATAGACAGAAACTTTTACTTATCGTACAAATAAAGACACTTAGGTACTAAGTATTAATTCAGGCACAGAAGAATGGTTCACAATTTTTTCCGAGTCGCGGACTTCCTGAAGGCAATTTTTATTCGTCGCGACCACCTTGTTGTATCACACCACACATGATAAATTGAAAACAAAAATTACTCTAATTAATAATTACAAATTATTTTTTCTGCCCCACACATTTCTTACATATGAAAAAAAGAAATAATTGGAAGTACAGCGTTAATAGGAATGAAGTCATTGTTTTAAAAAGCCTGTCCCACATTCCCCAATGTTCCCTGACATGGACACTCTACAGATAAGTTGTTAAGTTTTGGAAACTAAGATTAGTTGTAAGATTTTTCCGCTAGGCGGAAGGGAAGGCTCAAAAGTGGTGAAAGAATATATGTAAAAATGTTTATTTGATATTCTGAAGCTTTTGTGTACTTTAAATGATTTTTAAGAAGTTATAAAATCTAAAGGAAATAATCTATATAGATAGAAGGGAAAATTTTCTGTAGTAAATTTAGTGAAAATAATCAGATACGATCCGCAAGTTTACATGCCACAAAAGAAAGTCTTTCAATAAAACAACACGAAGCATAGTAAACGTTCATTTTTTTTTAAATGTAAGTACTGCTTTAGGGTAATAATATTATATAGCAATAAACGTGACGTACAATTTGTTGCTAATATTTGCCTTTATTTATTAATTTTATGTTATTTTTGGAATGGTCCGTGAGTCAAATTTTTCGTGTATCAATATGATTCTTCTCTTAAGTGAGTAGTTTTTTGTAATAACTTAGCGTTTGCTATGATGTTTTTGGTGGCTTTTAGATGCTGAAAAAGGCCAGATACCACAATTTCGTGTTCGCAATTATATGGTGTTCCCTGAGTCTCATAATTCAAACACTTTGGTATCTCCTGTAGTTAAACTATGACATGGCGTCAACCTTCTAGCTAACCTTGGTTAAATGCTTCTATTTCTACGACTGTTCCGTGAGCGCTGTTTGCGTGCTAGTGTTTTTCTAATTGTGTGACAACGACTCTATGGTTTACAAACAATATTACACTATCTTCTCACAATTATCGATTTCTGTAAATATTAGCAATGTATTTTTTGATTTTCTTCTGTTTTGCGGCAATTGACTTTAATAATTCAGATAAGACCATGATGGTTCTCGCCACGTGAAAACATAAAATATAACGTAAGTTCATTCTGGCGTAGTATGCCTTTTATTGAGTGTATGCATAAGATAGTCTTGACATAGTAATTGGCATACACTCAGTTAAATATATGATTGGTTGAGATCGTATGATTGACCATTGAGAGATGGGATATGCTCTTCAAGTATTGTAATTGTTAGAGACAACGGTGAAATTAACAGATGTAATAAATCAATTACTGACGAAAATAATTGTCAGTAAAGATAGTCTAAGGTTTGCAATAGGTTGTGTCCACTAAGCGTATTTATTATAGAGAACCCAGCAAGGGTAAAAGAAAAAATAGTATCAGGCATTCGCCGTTTTAGACGTGTTGACAATTGGAAAAGAGAAACTTGTCAGAGAAAAATGAGTCACTGTTTCATGAAATGTTGAAGATTCGTTGCATTTACCGGGTCATGCTGGAGGGAGAGGAACTAAAGATGATTCGAGAAAGCACTAAACAGTAAAGATGAAAAAGTAGCAACAGGGAAAATCGGAAAGAAAATAGTAAAAATAAAAAGTACAAACGTACACCGAGATCTATTCGGTATTGCTACGTTGCGGTACTTTTGAACTTTCATTCCCCCCCCCCCCCCCCCCCACACACACACACATGGCATCTTCTGTGAATCGGAGCGTACATTTAAAAAGTTATACATTAGAATAGAAAAGCAGAAAGAGAAGAAAAGAAAAAAACGTTTTGAAAGGAAGGTTTGGTCAACAATTACAAAGCAAAATTCGATAACGAACGTCAGTTATTAGTGTCAATAATTTCTGCATACATTGGTTTAAAAGGCTGGGCGAGGGAGCCATTTCTTTACGTGTAATAATACATGAAAGTCGCTTGGCACTGAGTCAGGGCTGTGCTATCTCATCGTATGAGGTTACAGTCTTCTTGCGATAAAAGTTTACTTGCAATTGAAGAACAACCAATGCACTAGATACGTTCTGTTGTGCGCATGCGCAGTACTGTTTCTTAGCACCCTCTTGAAACTGATGGTTAACTGAAAATAGAAGTTACTACGTAATTCAGATCATAGGGGCAGATTTGTACGACTATGTTTGCACATTTATTTTGTCACAAATAAATTCTATTTTTCATCAAAAATTGGTTTCTAGATGTTGACCGGGCCTTACTTGAAAATCGTTCCTCGTATGGTGATGGAAGAGAAGAGGACAGGCTTGCGTGCGGTATAGACCGGATAGCGGGTAGGATAAAGATATTTGTTCCTATCTTTTATTGAGTAGAAGTACCACCTGACACCAAAAGTTTCGCCAGAAGAATGGCCGTTGTGTGAAGTAAATTGGAATATGGAGAGATGAAGCAGTTTCATGTTATATAATGAGTAATGGTGGATAGTTTCAGTGTTAAACCGTAATAAAGTTCCCTTTTAGTTCCTCATCCAACAACATCCTATAGAATGCGCGATGAAAAAAAAAAAGTCCCTAAGTCAGGAAAGTAACAAAATCTGGCAATATCGGACGGATATACAGGGTGTTTCAAGACATATGGTTGTAATCTTGGAAGGTGATTACTCACTTCGAGAGAAGAAAGTTTAATCGAAAAAACGTAGTAGTAACATGCTGATTTGGGAAGTAGATGTGCCCGAAGGTAGCGCGGCATCGGGACAAATAACGTAATAATCTCAATAAATATAAGCTAAGTCTTATCGCCGTAACAAGTGATGATAAAATTGTGCCTGAAGAACTTATTTCAGCTAAGTTTATGATTAAGAAGTGCAGCGGAAGGGAGATCCCAGTTGTGCTTATCTGTGTAACGTCGATTCCAGTACAAGAAACTTAGCTGAAATAGATTCTTGTGGTGCAATTTCTTCATTTTCTAAGCCGACACTACACAGCTTACGTCATTATTTGTCGAGGTAATACGTAATATCTGACGATGTCGCTTCTATAGCGCCGAAACTACGTATCTGTTTGTGGTACTTTTATTCTTCTTGAAAAAAATAATGGGAATAATCACTTCCCGATGTTAGAAAGCGTTCTGCAATACATGATATGCAAAACATGTTGGAATGTTAATTATACTTGTTTTGGGACTTTGGCCAATTTCCATCCAAGGCAGAACAGAGAGTACAGCGTAACATGTAAGTAAGTTTGGATATATGTTTACTTCTAAACTCATCCATCCATTTCAAAAATAGTTTAGATAATCTCGTTTGTATTATTTTTCCATATTGCTTCTTACGAGCGATTAATGATTACAGTTACCTATTTTTCCTTTTTTAGATCGAAGTACAAATCCTTTCCTGTTGCTCAATCCACCGCTTCTCACCGGTCGATCGTTGTCAGAAGTGCGACGACTTCATCGCAGCTCTGACGACAGTGTTCTTCTTGTTCCTGCACAAAACGACGAGTATCGAACAGAACTGGACATGGCTCCCAACCTCCCTCTATTGCCAACCAAACGTACATCGTAGTGAAGCTAAGAAATGGAAGTTATATTTGGCTGTTTCTATTTATCTAATCAGCTGTGCATTTATTTAATTTATTTATTAGAAATGACTATATATATATATATTGACAAAAAAGTATATTATATATATTAAGATATATCTATTTTTATGTGCACAACTAATATTAGAAGTATTGTAGATAGGCTGCGGAGCACAGAATGAATCTGTAAGTGAGATATGTATATACATATATATTTTGAGACAGTGAGTCTAGTTATAGCTATAACTGTACGTGTTATAAACCAAGAAAAAGTTGGATTGGAAGTTTATTGTGTTCCACATGATTCATCATAGTGAAACTACAGGGTTATCCGTGAACGTAGTTCAGGGAAATTAACTTAAAGTACTCTTCCAAGCATAATTGTAAATTTAATATGTTAAGTTTAGCTAGAAATTATGAAGATTCAGCTTGAACATTCCATCCCAGACGATTGTAGAATCCATTTGCAAAAGAAGAAATGAAGTGGTATGAAATGATATAACTGGTTCACAAAAACTTAACGTAACGTGACGTGATGAACTTCGTAATCCTTATGGCGTAGCGTTCGCTGTAATTATGCTGTGCGCTACGATATTAGCATCTCCTTCGTGATAATTTGAGAGAGTTCACTGTTAGAATTTGTAGTGTAGACCTGCCTGGCTTGTTACCTCCTGAATACTGCCCTTGTTGGTACGTTTAAGACCGAACTCAGAAACACCTGTGCGTTTAAATGTTTGAGAACAGAAATCAGAAACATGTCCGTTTAGATGTGTAAGACCAGAAATCAGAAACACAAAAGTCCGTTTAGATGTGTAGGAGTAGAAATCAGAAACACTTGTCCGTTTAGATGGCGCTCAGTACGCGATGTACAGTGATTGGTCAAATGTAAGGTACAGCCAATAATGGAACATAGATCTCTGTTGTGTATATACTGGTACTTTAGTTAGATCTCTGTTGTGTATCTGCTTTTGCTCTGGTTACGTCAGATGTTGTACGGATATCGCCAGTTCGTTATGTACTGCTGCTCTGTACGCTACGTTACGTTACGTTATGTGAATTGTGAACCCAGTTTCAAACTTATCCGACACTTGGTATTAATTCAAGAAGGAAAACTAGATCTTTATCTGTGATGATAGCGATTTTATTATCGGCTCATGTTTAGCTAGTCAGTCTGAAAATAAGATTGCAGTTACATTCGCCAACATATTTTCTTTAATTTCATATTTTGGTAGAATTAAATGTGTATGTTAGATTAGAAGACTATGGATATACCCAGAAAATAGACTGTTTTGTTCGAAATCCCTTCTGGAATTTTTAAATTGTGATTTTCAGTTGTACTGAAGGCAGACATTTGAACAATTATTTGTTATTTTGTCTTCTAAATTTAAACGTTGAATGACAGCTCTCAGGTAAAAGACACTATTACGCAATTGTTGTATCTGGATTTGTGCGTAATCACAATACATGGATGTTAAGTTTTGAAAAGTTATGCGTGTAAAAAAAATATGTCCAGACATGTTCATTTATATGATGATGAATCATGGGTATCTCCTTAAATAACATAAAGACTTTTGTGGCAAAAATCGGATTAAGTCCGAGTGGATTTCTATGTTGCATATATTGAGTAAAATTCTTTTAAATACGTCAAACTTCTGTAGGAAATATGCAAATTTAATTATACAGGGTGCAACAGAATTCGACCGATAAAATTTGTAGGGGGATACTCCTGACACCAAAACATGAAAAAATAGATCATTTTTCAAATCCTCGACTTTTTCCAATGGTGAATAAACTGAACTTTTCTCGAGAAATCATAAACGATGCATTAGAGTACACTTATGTTTTTGGGAGTATCAATACAGTATGTCTTTCGATTGACAGTGTTGCCAGTCTGTTATAAAGATTTTTTTTTCTTCTTCAAAATGACACTTCGTCAGACTATTGTATATTTTGTAACCCCTAGTAAAGTTAATCATCATGCGTGAAACATATTATTGCAAATTGTCAGTTATATATAATGCTGAATTTCACCTCGTGTGTGTACCGAGCGGCCGTAGTTCAGTTGGTAGAGCGTTGGCTTAGTATTGGGGTGGTCCTTGGAAAGATCCCAGCGGCCGCCCATCCTGACTGAAGCTTCTCCAATGTTCTTCCTCAGTCACACGAGGTAAATTGTACCTACTAACTAGGCCCTGGCTGACAACCTTCCAACATCCTCTCGCCCTCCCTATCCTGACCTGAGATGCCTAAAGACCATAAATAAATCCAAATTCTCCTCGTGTATTATTCATAGTTTACAACACTGCATTGTGTGTTTTACATGTGTTTGTCATCACTTGGAGATATCCAATAAACATGAAGTGTTATGTGCAAAAAGTTGGCAACACTGTCAGACCAGTAATATATTTTAACTTCCAATATGTGGCAGGCATATTGATACACATTAACTCCCCAAAACGTGATTTTTATTTATCCTTTATGATTTCTTGAGAAATATTAATTTTATTTACGATTGTAAGACTTCTATTTTGGGCTCAAAGTTGGAATTTCTATATCCAAAACGAATCGGAATTCAACAAATGATTAATATCTTATCTTGTTTGTGGTGTCTTAAATTCCCTTTTGAACTTCATAGGTCGAATTCTGTAAGTTTCTTGTATATAACATTATTATTTCTGTCTTTATATATGCACATGTACACACACACACACATAAAGTTGTCTTCACCTGAGGATGGTCTTCTGTGTGAGATCAAAAAGTGTTCCGTGAAATTTAATGAATCAGGATCATCCACACTGAGGACTAAGCTGCACGGAAGTAAATTGTTAATCAAAATATACATTTTATAGGCATTTGTTGAATACATGATTACAGTGGAAAGACCCCAGTGTCAACTGAAACTAACCCCCAAGTCAGTAGGGATGCTACATAACTGCGAAGAAATAGTATTTCCATCTTAATTGATGTATGGGTTAGTTGTTTTTATTTTATCTTCGGTATAGATATTATAAAGTTATGTGACCTAGGAATTATATCTTTATTAATTAAAGCTCCAGACGGCTGGTGCTTTGCTGGTTCATGCAAAAAAAAGTCAGAAATAAGGCAGTGCCTCAGCCCAGACGTTTTCCTTTACAAACATTGAATATGTTATTACAACTAAGTAATGAATAAGTATTTTGAATTTAAATATATTATACTAAAATGATGTTTTGATCAAGTTGTTAACAGACATTGTTGTTTAGGTTTTATACTCTAAAGGAATGTGTCGATATAAAATATCCTATCTTTAGGACCAGACAACCTCCTAAATTTGAGAGCAAATCACGGAAAGAGTAACAAAAGGTCTCATAATGTACACTAATGCCACCACTACCACCAGATTCGACCTAATAGCTCCAACACCTCCGTAGATCAAATCTTACTTACAGCTCTGCGCCATACACGCATTAACATTGAACAATGACACTTGGTGCTAAAGTGATAACGTGAAATAAAATTGTGTCGTTAACGATTCGATAAATCAGCAGAAAGCACTATCATTTAGGGTGACCCTAAACTCAAAACTTAAGTTTTTTATGACCTATCATAAAAAACTCAAAACAGGCTTTGAAGAACAGAAAAGCCACTTTCAAAGACAGGCATAAATAAGGCTTGTTGAATTTTTCAATTTTATTTTAAGGCCTTAAGGCAACTATGGTTCAGGCCGTATGGATGATGATGGGATGAATTGGTGAAGAAAGTGGGAGGAAACGGGAGGACCCCGAGGAAACCCATACACACGGTGTTTATCCACCACAAAGCCCACATGGCATGAGCAGGGATCGATCCGACGACCCCTAGCACCAGAGGTGAGCGCTCTACCAACTGAGCAAATAAGGCTTGTTATGGTGCAGGAATTATTCCTGGGAGTATTACATGAGCTCATTGTTAAGGAGGGCAAAAAGCCACACCGACGAAGGAAGAAAGGGCAAAATACTCCACACAGAGTAAGGCAGTCTGTAGATGGTCTCGGATACTCCAACTATGCAAAGAAGCGTCTCCAGTGAGCACAAGGACTTTTAATGAATGAATGAATGAAAATATGTTTCACTATATCTGATGAATGTTGACCATATGTTCGACGTTGAGCTGGAAAGATGTTCAAGTTTCAATCTGTAAATCATCCGATGTCATTCGTGATTTGGGGTGTTATGCTTGTCTTCGGACCTGGGAGACTGTATAGTAGAGAGAATAATACAGCTGAAAAGTAACTACTCCCACATATTGTAGCCTGATTTAGTGACGACCCATTCACCTTATGCCTAATCGAGCGCACTCCCACCAACAGTATCAACAAAATATTAATGATGTTGAAAAGCATACGTGGCATATAATAAAATGAGCAAGGAATTCCTTAAAAGTAATTAGAATTAATTTAAAACCTATTCTGATGCAATTGTGTACAAAAAATAAAAATTTAAGGAAAATGAATACTGAGTCTAATAATTTGAACACACGTAATCATAAGCTTAGTGTCTAAACAGCTTATAACAGTACCATCAGCAAGATTAGTTTCCTGTAGTCATTAAATTTTGCAGAATTCTGTAGAACGTATCCACATATTAAACCTTTCACCTTGTTGTGGATATTTCCCTGCTTGTTGAACCTTTTTCAGTACACGTTTATTCTGCAGGAAAACTTCTAAAAACTATCGATGCACCTTCAAGTCTCCAAATTAAAACAAAGTTGAACTTAACTGTGGAAACATCAAACCAATTTAGTTATTTTCTCGCAATATATTGTTTGGAAAGCAAGCTAGCGGCTAAACATTGACTACCTGAAGTTCAGTAAAATTTACAGATTCAGAAAATGTCTTAAATTGAAACCATGAGAATGATGGAAAAGTAAATATTTTTAAATGAGACCACTACAAGTAGGACAAATGAGCGTCCGGCTCGACTGTTAAGCCGAACACAGGACTTGACCATCTAAAAAGCCTGTCCGTTCAAAAGCAGAATGAATGCTGCTATTATTGCTCAAAAGACAAGTCTGTAATATTGCTAAATTGTTTTTGTTTTCTTATTTTTTTTTATCCTCAGAAAATCTAAACAACAATCCGCTTCCTTGTCTTTTACATAAGCGAAGTGCGAAACTGTGCTTAATTGAATAAAGTTTCGAAGCTAATTTATCAACTGCTTTCGTAGGTACCTTACTACTTCTGTAATTAACGCTGTCGTGAATATGAGTGGTCAGATACAGTGAGAAAGGTTGATAATTTGCCAGATATGATTGAAGAAATGATAGCGAGCGCGAAAATAGTGATGAAACAATAAACTAATGGCCCCTTCCACTCACTCCGTAGCAGGTGGGACGGTAGGAGAATTGCAGATTTTTTTTCAGCCTCAAATATGTGTGTTCAGATTGTACCATATTGCTCGATTTCCTCCTCTAAGCCTATACTGATATCAGAAGCAGAGTGACATTCCAGGTAGTGAACGAGAGAAGACTCCTCCGTAGCTTGGTCGGACGTCTTTTTATGCTACCTAGCTCTTAGGAGTGTAAACTGGAAATATATCTGTCAGGGGCATTGTAACTGCATTAAATGTAAAGATCGTACATTTTTGATAATTTTAGGAGGGGTTAATGGTTCGTTTCCGGTATGCTACAAGCCGCTACTGCCATACAGGATCAGTAAGTGAAACACATCTAACAGCGTTCCTTCGTATGTAGCAAAGTCGTTCACACACTGAAGTGAAACTTACTACCTTGTTCATAAGTAAAGAAAGTTCACCGTAAACTCTAAAACAACTATTAAAAATGATAACTGGTTTTACTTACGTCTATTTCGTAAGACAAGACAACGTATATCACATGCTTAAAAAAGTATATAACACCTCTTAAAGTTAGTTACATAGACACACCTATTTACATGTAAACATGTATATTTAAATAAAAGAAGTATTGTAGCATCACCAGGCTTATAGACCGAAAACCTTGGTGAGAAAATAAAACCTTTTTTCAAGCGAGGACAGCGAGAAAGAGATAAGTAAAACGCATTAGTGAAGTTCACCACGTGTAAAGATTTTTATTGAGGATTTCTCTGCAAATCGTGCAATACGAATCTCCATACGTAGCGCTGTGCTTCTGTTTTTGAGACCAACCCGCGGTGACTCAGTGGTAGAGCGATCACCTCTAGTCCGTGAAGTCTTCGGTTCGATCCTGGATCGTGCCATGTCGGCTTTTTGCTAGACAGACACCAGGTGCGTGGGTATTCTCTTCTTTCTTCAGTCCACCAATTCTCGCATCATCCCCATCCATTCGGCCTGGGCCAGAGTTTGCTAAAAGCCTTAAATAAAATTCATCTCAATTCGAGATGAACTGTCAACAGCTGGTTCCGGTGAAGCGCGAATATTATTCTATAAATACAGAAATTGACCGTGACTGTAGTGGTGTAATGGTTAGAACATCCGACCAGCAATTGGTAGATCAAAGTTCGAGTCCCGGTCATCGCTGCAATAAATGTTTCATCGAAAATTAAAAAATAAACAACTAACCTGTTAGTTTCAATGATTGAACGATCATCAGGTCACATTTATGTTACTTCCCCCCCCCCTTTTTTTCTGATTTGCCAGAATGTGGACATCTGTCAGATTGCGTATGGTTTCGTACTGGCAATGTTTTTCACATCTTTGAAAAAATAAAAGTTACAGTCGCTGAACTTGATTCGGTACTCTGGCTCTAGTTCCGCTGCTGATCATTCGGGCTAATGCAGAGATATTACTTTGATTAAGACCCTAGCCGTTAGCTCCCCATATCGTTCCCTGGGCAGAGTTCGTGCTGAGGTACGCTAGTCCAGAGGGTTGTGGTGGGCTCACAACTATTTGTTCCACCAAAAAAGAACAACGTTAAGATAAAAACCACTTTGAGTCTTTGGCAGCCCCGCTCTGACCTCTGCTCATTTCTCAATCCCCAACAACTCTTCGACATGATTTCATAAACTGAATGGAACACTAATTTGAAAACGACATACGAATGATATGCAAACGAAATCATCAAACAGTCCTTCTCTTCCTATTTTATGTATGTGTGTGTGTATGTAAAGATTTAAGTACTTATATGTTTGTCACAAAAGTCTTTTAGCATCTAAACAGTTAATGATGAAAACGGAGTTGAGTGGAGGATAAGACACTTCATTAATAAGATTGTATGGGGACGAAATGAGTCCTAGTGATATGCTTAACATGGAATTAGTTTCCGAAGTGATAAATAATATGTATCATTCAATTTTAGTCATTCAGGTTTCATTTTTACGTGTGCTCAATGCAAGTATTACTTATGAACATTATTTATTTTAGTGTTTCTATTTTATGAATAAGTTTTGTTAGTATATTTTTTGTACTTGCAAGAAAATAAGTTTTTTTGTACTGAACTGAAGTTTTGTTTTGATATTGTGTTTTTATATGCATAATAGAAACTGATATTAATGTATGGCAAGATATATTATAGTGTTCTGTAGAAAGCCATGTTGGTTCAAGAAACGTGGCATTGAACTTTGAAGACATTAGGTGTTTTTAGTGACGCAGTTAAGGTGTTACATATATAGATTAGAGCAAGCGCTGTTCTTTGGAAGAAAGCTCATTAAAAAATCGTTTCTTCAGCACTTAAAGATATTGTTAGGTATTCTTTCATTATAATTATCACCTGTGACACTACGGTATGCAGAATTGGAAATGTAACTTATGAACATTGATACTAACGAAAATGCAGGGCCTATATTGAAGGTGGAAGTGACATTTCTTAGCATGATACCCAAGCCACGTGCTTCAGTGGCTATGGTCGTGGAATTCAAAGCGGTACAGCGGAGGCAAGCAGATTTTCACTTTTCAGTCCTGCTGTCCGTCATCCGAACTGAGAGTTTCCTCCGTTTCAGCACGTAAATGCAGCAATGAACCTAAACGAAGGCCCTGGCCGCTAATTCTCCTTTCTCTCTTTCTGAAGAGTGCTCGCCGAAGGACGACATATTTCAAACATGGCTTAGGACGCTCGCTGTCTGTCTCGCCGATAAATATAACTTAAATAAATAAAAAGGCAGGCTTCTAAGATGCTGAATTTGAATTTATTTTAAGTCCTTTAGGCATCTAAGTCCCAGGCCGGGTTAGTGTAGAGGACAGGATTGTGGAAGGTAGACGGCCAGGGCCTATTTTGTTGATACCATCCCGTCATTGCCCCGTGGGACTGAGAAAAACCTCAATCAGGATGGTCGACCGCTGGGATAGATCCCAGGACCTCCCAAATGCTAAGCCAACGCTCTACCACTGAGCTACGGAAGTTCACTACACGTGTTGGTAGCAAAGTACATGAGGAAAAAAAAAAACGAAACTTCAGGATATCAGCATCGGTCAGAATTGTAAAACTAATTAAATATTTTGGAATTGGTTTGTGTTGTAGGTTTTAAACATTATAAATGAAAGTGTGTCTCACAGTTCCTTAGTGGGACGCTTTTGTGAGGTGCACGAATATTTAGTTAAATATTAATTGTAATGTCACTTTCACCAAAAGTTAGACTTAGAATGTTCCTGCAGTGGTAAATTCAAGTTTTTTTTTTTTTTTAATGTAATGTCAGATCTGTTTTGTTTTAATTAGAGGCTATTGAGAAAGAAACAGACCTGAACTGAACAGGAAAATATAGTCGATCATTTCGTAATCATAAGTGGTAGAAATTTAAGAGAAATACTGTTTTTTTCAACAGTGAAGCAATGTTTATAAATAGGAATGAAATTGACATTTCAGGATATCTCATGGCTACGATTATTATTGGTTCACAAATAACTGAGCTTTGATTTAACAAGTTCTAGTGATCTTTATAGTCAAAATACTTATTAATTTTTGTATTTTAGTTTAGAAGATGATTTTCTACGAATGTTCAGACCAACTTCTTTCATTAATCTTGTCGTAAAAGTAGATAACTATCGTATTTATTGTTGTACTGGCGCCACCTATGTAATAGCAACACTTACAATTTTAGCGGATCTCCCATTCTCCCAATTTTTTGTCATATTTTCATACAACTTTGTCCGTCTGTCTGTAGTGCTTGGTCATCAGGTTCGTCGTAAGGTTAAACCTAAAATTGTTAGAGAGATGTCCCCCACCCCGGAAAGAAAAGACACGGTGTATTTTTTTTTCGATGCGACCGGTGTACAGTCAGTTTTTCATATTCTCTTTACCACTTTAATACTGTATTAAAATAATGATTTGTGTTCGATATTATATAATGTTTCGTGTAATATCCCAACCCGTATTGTGGAGGAGAAACTGCAAAAAAGAAAGAAAAAAGTGATATCCATTCACCAGGAAATACAATAATAACTGGGGGAACATATTTTCATTTAATAGTTCGTAAAAGTCTAATTTATATTCCTTGCTTTTTATCGTATATACAGATTACGCTGTATAATAATTATTTTCAATTTTTTTTCTTAATTATGGGCTAAGACTTTTAGGCAGCTATGGCCTAAGACTTTTACGTGTATGAGAGAGAGGATTTCCCTCGACGATCTCTCTTTTGGATATAAAGGGATAGGGAAGTTGGCGGTCAGTGGCCTTAGTTATTTATGCTCCCAGCATTCACCCGATGAAACTGAGATAAACTGTAAAAAATATATGTCCAATTGCCGGCAGTGGGACATAAACCTGCGTGAAAACCAAGAAAATACTTTGACAATGGAGAAGTTCGCTGTAGGAATCATGCTGCCTGTTCCGATTTCTTTACAAGCCCTCTTGAAAGTACGTGACTGGGCTGTTGGAAATTTGATCTTCGGAAGGATGAAGTTGTCCATATTAAATTATTATTCTCATCCTTTTTCTTCGTTAAATGTCTACTATGAAATTTAGTTAGTTTGTGGAAGTTTGGATTTAAATAGCGGGTATATTACTCCTTGTGTGCTTTTTATTTACTACATGTGTTAACGTTTGAAAATTTTCAGTTTTGTTACCTCACCAGCATCCAGCGATACGGTGCTGTTGAATGCATTTATATCGTCCTTGTGTGTACACGGTGACGGAAATATTATACAGGGCGTTTAAAAGTTGAGGATCATAAATTAAAGGGTAAATTCCTTCGACTAAAACGAGTAAAAAATTAATTTGAAGAATGTCGAAACTTGCGAGTCTTTTAAAATCAGAGCTTACTTGCTTGTGAATCGATAATAGACACCTATCAATGACATCTCTTATGAACAGATGACAATACCCAAATGTATACCCCGGTAATTCGTTTAATTAAAGTTTTGTGAACGTTCAGTCTAACACAGCAATAAACTGTGTTGCTCAGTTTATTTCTCAGCATAATAGAGAACAGTAGTATTCTATCGTCATTTTTTTTTTTCAGTACCTTTGTCTGTCGTGTAGTATTTGTTTTTTACTGTAATTTTGTACTATAAAAAAGCTGTGTCGTAATTTTGTAGTGTTTAATAAGGGTTTAATTTTTCTGTTCCGTACTATGTATTTGTTTAGTGTTCCCTGTATAAGTAATTACCTGTATATATGTTTGTGTTGTTGTTTTGGGTATGGTTATTTAGACGTGTGTATCTCAGTTGGAATTAACTGATGAAGAAATATTTTTTTTTGTACAATGTAACCTTTAAACCGACCGAGGGGAGGGAGGTGTAGTAAAATGTATTTTTTTTTTTCATATGGTCCTTCGTTCGTTTTAAAGTAGAAAAAAATAAGTTCATCATATGTAAAAGAATAGATAAAAAAAACATGGATTGTTTGAAAACTTTTCGTCTATTGGCAACATTGCCTGGCAGTTGAACAACGAAAATAACGTTCCATCACTTTGAGCGTTTTCACCCAAAAGATATAAAATAGAAGTGTGAACGTTTGTTATGAATTCAGGAAAGAAATGGATAATGCTCATGAAATGTGCTGTATCTGTTAACAGGACAAAAAGTATTGTTTGACCAGTCGAGATGCCAAGCACTGCTATTACGAACCTAAATCAGCGAAGACAGGGTCGGGTGTCCGTGTGTGTTCTATTTATACCTACTAGCTACTTTTTAATCGACCTGGAGTAACAGGAAAAGATAATTATCGGCAAACTAAATTGATAAATAAAAGCCTCATATAGTGCATGTCGCTCGTGAGTTGAATGGATCAATGGAGGAGAAAGGATCAGTTTCTACGTACCTCCTCCCCCAAACAAAATCTAGACAATTTAGAATGCAAAGATAGGATTTTTATCGATAGAAACTGGCAAGGAAAAAACGTGCTTTAAAAACTGAAAAAAGAAACAATTTCTATTCTATTTCATAGTTAAAACATGCTCAAATTCTCACATAAAAAAAGGTTATTTGATTGTTCAATGTCAAAAAGAAAAAATGGCAAATGTGTAATATTCCATAATACAGCATGATTACAAGTGAATTGAAGATGAACCCTCCTAATCTCTCCTGTATTTAGTAAACATTTTTGATGAATACGTGTTTCTTGAAGACAAGGGTTATTTTGAAGATAAGAATAATTAGAAGATATTTTTAAAATCTGAAATGAGCCTTCTACTTGTCAATCTTAAAAAGTTTTAAGTATTAAGTGATAAAATAATGTGTTGAATTAATCTAGAATAAACTCTTCTGAAAAGTAAGGATATGAGGGTGACGACATTCCTGGAGGGGAAACTTTTTTTTTTAAAGCATAATCATCATAAGATTTTCCGGAATAGAAAATTCCTGTACCGAAGAATTACTATAAAATATTGTCTTTCATTTAAACTGTCACTGTATTCCTGCAATGTGTTTCTTTATATGAATTATGCAAAGAGCAATGATAACGGGGCGGGGGGGGGGGGGGGGGAAGCATCAGAAGAGATGTAGTTTGATGATCCGCCATGAACAGCGAACTAAAAAGCAAGGTAAAACGAAAGGACCAGCACTTTTTGAAATATACATCATCTGATATAATTAAAACATTTCTCAGTTATAAAATGATATTGCAACATCGATGTAATATGTGTAGAAAGACAATATATGTAGCTCCGAAAGTTTCTAAATATGTCGTCAAAAAAAAAACAATGTAACTTGCCCATTTTTTAATGAAAAAATTTAAAATCTTCCAAATTTATTGATTTATATGCAGGATCATATATCTGCTTTGGTGCGGGTTTATGGATTATTTTTCAGTATGCATGACTTTTTGTTGAAAATGGAATATTTACTATGTAGGTTGCCGGTGTTAAGGAACTTCAGTAATGTTGTAATAGTACAGCGACTAAATGCTTGGCTGTATTTCAACTTTATAGAAAACAATACCCTTTTAACAATTTCTTGCTCCGAAAATTCCGAATAGCATCCCTCCCCACCATTCCATCCACTTCCCGAATTCCACAAGGTTCGAGTTCCTTCGTTTCGGGGAAGAAAAAAATCAACGAAAGATTTGTGTCACTAGTAAACGGATTTCTTTC
Source organism: Lepisma saccharinum (assembly GCA_022664845.1). Classification (NCBI taxonomy): domain Eukaryota; kingdom Metazoa; phylum Arthropoda; class Insecta; order Zygentoma; family Lepismatidae; genus Lepisma; species Lepisma saccharinum. The sequence goes on along the minus strand of JAGDQP010009757.1, from coordinate 37,069 downwards.
TTTATTGCAGCCCGGTTATCGTGAGTAGTTCGGAAGCTGCTGAACATTTCTTAGTTGCCAGTTCCGCGACGACAACTACATGTACCAAAGTTCGAGCGCCAAAAAAAATTGAAATATCATTAATTTTGTAATACTCTGTACTCCAACTACGGTATCACGGCTACTTGGTGACACCTACGGGGTAATTTGATGCCGCTGACGCTTCAACACATAAGAAAGAGTCCGTGTAGAGAGAGCAGGGATTATTTGACATATTCAAGTGGGATGTGTCCGTGCACTAGTAATGGTGGTGCCATCTAGTGTCAAAAATGTCAACGTTGTGAAGAAGCCATATCTACACGGACTTTTTGTGTTGAAGCGTCAGTGGCATCAAGTTACCCCGTTCTACAGTACCATAAATTAATGGAGCTGTTCATCACAGTTTGAAGCGAAGTGTATTTTAAAAATCAAATACTTCGTGTATATACCAACAGTTCCAAGTAATATTGTATCAATCACTATTGTTTTAAAAGCGCTGTTACATCTCCGATGCTTGCCGAGCCAATCCTAGCAAACAGGACCAAGAGGTTTGTTTGAAAGTCCGGTAGACAACTTTGGCTCAGGCCGAATGAATAATGATGGGAGAATTGGTGGAAGGAAACCCCCACACATGGTTTGTCCACGAATGACTTGCTTCGGGTCAGGCGTTCTCCATTGAGCGTGTGATGAACGGAATATTTTCTAATTTCCGTCGGTGTAGACGTATTCTAAATAACGCTAAAATCGATACACTAAAATAAAATAACGGAAACCTTGGGCAAACTTATTTTTCACAGAAGCTAACAGGATTGCCCCTGAACACTTTCTTTCATTACGTTGGAGGAGGACGCAGAGGTTTCGTAATGTTCTGCAACCACTATCGAACAGTGCTTACCGACATAATAGAACAAAGTCTTTAACGTATAGCGCTGGAGCGCGCCATTTTGAAAGATCGTATAGACGTGGTATGTTTCCCCACCATCATAGTAAATTGAGACGTCATTCAATTTCTGTTGGCACTACAGACTGTTCTTTTACAATAGAGTTCACAAATTTATACTTCCAGGTGCTTGTAAATTTCGAACCTTGCATAGGAAGAAAAGGTAAATTTACAATAAAAAGGAAGGAATTTACTTATAGCTTATTTGTTATATATGAGAACACGCACAATAATTAAGATAATAGTTTCGATATTTCGGATTTGGAAGTCCTTACTCTTGACGGGAGAAGAAAAGACGGACACGTACAGATTGAACACAAGATTAAGACGATAGTGGTGCCGCGTAGCGAACAATGCAACAAGCTTGGAGAACAATTAACTGCTGTATAGCGTGTAGATCAATCAATTGTTTTCCAAGCTTGATGCGTCGTGGCGCCACTATCGTCTTAGTCTTTTGTTCAATCTGCACGTTTCCGTTTTTTCTTCTCCCGTCAAGAGTAAGGACTTTCAAAATCCGAAATATCGAAAATGTCTGTTAGTTATTGTGCGTGTCCTCATATAGAAGAAATAAGCTGTGAGTAAATTCCTTCTTTTTTATTGTAAATTTACCTTAAATTGCCCTTCCGGCTTTCCTTTAATACAAAAGAGGAATATGAGATGGTCGTGTATATTCTGTTTTTTTCCAATAATTCGGTTCGAACGAAACTTCGGTTGTTTGTTTTTTTGAAGGTGGTATTCAGAAACCGCCTGAAGGCTTATTGATGAGTGTGCAGAATGATTCGTGCATAACATTTGAAATATATAAGAAATACACAATATTTTCTTTCCAATTATACCTATAACTTTTGTTGGTATCGCAGTGGAACGAGTAACGGTTCGTTGGAACAACTTTTCAAGCATATTGAAGACGATCCTTCCTTCCTTTTCAACAATTGGTACTTTCATTGATGTAAATTTTTGTAAACTTTACATTTATCCAATAATCAGAAACAATAGAGTTAAACCAAAGAAATAGTACAACAGAAAAGAAAATAGATGTAATGGTTATTGAATATGCTTATAGTTATCCTATCGTAGACAAAACTAGAAAATAGAATTTGTTGACTGTGTCCAAATTTATAATATTTATATGCTTTGCAAGATGATATATACAGAGATTTTAAAATTGTTTCTGCTGAATATCCTGCAGATTTCTTGTAATGGTTTTCCTATTGCCTAGGTACAAATTGGTACGCTTTCTTCAGCTAAATGCAATTGAAAGGAATATTTTTTCTTTGTCTTTAAAAGAAGAAGGGACTTCGAAATGTAAATTTCTGATTTGAAAGTGCAGTGTATCTTCAGAATGATGTGATTATATTTGTAAAGTATGTCTTTTAAGAGACTTTTAATCAACTTTTTATTCCTCTGTTCGTTTTTTTAAAGTCTAGCCTTTTCCATTATAATTCAAATGAATTATTTCTGGAAATCAGGGCTAAAGAGAAAATGTAACTGACTTGTAATGTAAATAATTGGATTTACATATACGGGGGGTTCTGAAAAGGTTGTAACTAAATTCAGGGGGTGATTGCTGACATCAAAACAAGAAAAAAATTCCCATAAACGTGGGTCGAATTCTTCGTCGTTTAGAAGATACAGCGTTGTCCACTTGGAGCCCGAAAGTCGACGCCGACAATGGGATGAAAATGAATAAGTCGCAATAAAGCAGAAACGATACATGAAATGAAATTACAGTTTGTGGGAAATATCTTCCAACAACATGGTGGATATCAGAAGTGAGAACGCGATGTCAGTGTTGCCAACTTAGTATCACGTTAAACATTTGCTACTGGCACTACGTCGGTTTATGAAATTTGGTGCATACCCTAGTGATGATCAACAACATACGTATGCAAAGCAGAAACCGGGAGGACATACCCGAGTAAAATACAAATTCTAGCTCGAGTATGATCCATTGTTGGGAACGCTGCTGTGTATGCTGGAGGTATGTTGTTGACAATCACGAGAGCACACAACAAATTCCATAAACCGGCGTAGTGCCAGTTGCAAATGTTCAGCGTGATACCAGGTTGGCAACACTGACAACCCGATGATATCGCATTCTCACTTCTGATATCCACCATGTTGTTGGAAGATATTTCCCACAAACTGTATTTTCATTTCATGTATCGTTTCTGCTTTATTGCGACTTATTCATTTTCATCCCATTGTCGGCGTCGACTTTCGGGCTCCCAGTTAGCAACGCTGTATCTCCTAAACGACGCAGAATTCGACTATATTTATGGGAACTTTTTTTCTTGTTTTGCTGTCAGCAGTCACCCTTCGAAGTTGGTTACGACCTTTTCTGAATATAGTTGTAAATCATAAAAAGTCTGAACACTATCTGCATGTTTCACCCAACATTACCCCAATATTGTCAGGTTGGGCAAAAGTTTTCGTGCTTCAGTGCTCCTAACGATTGTTCGTTTGGTCAGCTTAATACGAGGAAGCCGACTAAATTAGTCTCTACTTGTAATTTGAACATTCTGTTACTACAGTGTACCCGGTATCACGTCGACCATTCTAAAAGGAATGCAGAAAAAGACAATGTTTCTCTGCCTATGCATCAATGTTATATCGTTGATGTGGAGGCAGTATGAACTTCCAGGCTTGTATCCGGGATATCATGCTATCGAAGAAGTGTCTGGATACAATCGTAAAGATTAGTTTGTAATTGATTAACCCAACGCCAAAAATATTCTCTCTCTTCCGGGCGCCACATTTTGCTCTAGTTTCAAGTACCACGCTTTTTTCTGTATCTGGAACCAGATTCGAACAATCGACTTTCAAACATTTTTAAAGATGTTTGACAGTGGTGCCAGG
>JAGDQP010009757.1:0-26345 GCA_022664845.1 Lepisma saccharinum | reverse complement strand
AAGTGCCGCGCCACGTGCTCAGCACGTGTCGCTCATAATCAAAATATAAACAAGATAGTAGTGTGTACTACGTGTGTGATACAAGTGTTACAACACAAACAATCAAGAGAAAACGTAAATAGCGCAGACGACAAATGGAGTTTCATCAAGAAGCCACCGATGGAGCTACCAACGATATGAAGGAGTCAGCAGACTCAGCAAATTTAGGTGTATAAAAGACCGACACACCAATATAAAGCATCACTTCTCTCCTCTTTCCTAGTATTCAGTTGCCTTGGACTGGTACTATCCTTAAGACCTGTACACTCAGTTGCTGTCGGACTGGTGTGCTTCCTAAAACCGCTCTCTCAGTTGCTGTCGGACTGGAGGGTTTCCTATTCTGCTCACTCTGTTGCTGTTGGACAGGTGGGCTGCCTAATTGAACCTGTGTTCAGTTGCTGCGGACTGACACAAAATCCGGTACTCAGTTGCTGACGGACTGGTACCTTCCTTCCTGCACTCAGTTGCTGCGGACTGGTGCTATACCAAATCCTTCTCTCTTCTACGAGGCCTACACCCAAGAAGAAGAAGCCAGAAAAGTTATATCATAACTTTCCATTTTGTATAATTACTTTGGTACGGGAGACTTTTTTTTATTAATCTAAAGAACTTATATTATTTTATAATAAAACTGGTGATGGGCAAAACTCATACCCCGTGTATCTTTGTCTCTACCTATATTTCCACAAACAACAGGGTGTTCCTAAAGGAACATTACGATATTCACTCGTGGAATTGAATATCACTTTACAATTCAGGAAGAACTGGGTAGATTGTGAATTTTGAAAGGTTCGACTACTGGTGAAGAGCTTTTGAAAGAAGTACATAAAGTTGTAACCAGTATCCCAACAGATTGAGGTAGAGATATGAGTGGTACAAAGATAGCTGTTGGAAGAATATGTGAGTATGTGTCGAACAATGCTGCAGTCTCTCCTATGATTTTTCACTACATCATTGATCAAGGGGTATTATGCAGCAAAATTGTAGTGCGGGCTTCTAGAAGTAATCCAAACTGTTGAGTCCACAGTAAACTTTATTAGGCGTCATACACTCAGTTATCGCCAATTTGAAAATTCCTTGAAATATATTACAGAAGTTTATGGCTTCGAAATGAAACTAAAGTTATTGCATAAGTACGTAGCTTTTTTAAGGCAATTTCAATCACTTTTCTGAAACAAGCTATCAAGGATGAAATCACAACTCATACGGAAGAAATTTGCTTTGCACAGATCTTTGACTTCAGAACGAGCTTTCCTCTTGATTTTTATACAAATTTAAACAAAATTCGACTATTTCAGTATGCTTTTATTATTGACAAATCGGGATCTCAGTTCAATGTAAATTGAGTTCATTCACTTGCGAAGTAATGAGTCCTAGTGACGTTTTGAAGAACAGTTTTAACAACAGAAATTTAATCGAGTTTTTCAGTAGTCTCCCGGAAACATTCCCCAGTATAAAGCCCTCTGATTTGAAATGGGTTGTATCATTTGGTAGCCTGTGTATCTTGTGAATTTTAATTTCATTTTCAAGGTCGTTAGGCAACTCTGGCTCAGGCACTGTAATGAATTGGCATTCCCTTCTTTTTTAATTTTTTATCCTTGGTGTTCGTACGGAATTTGAATGTCATGTGTTTTTTGCCTTGCATGTAGTCAGCCTGATGGGAAAAATAGACTTGCCTCGTTCGAAGCGTTTTTAGCATAGAGTTAGGAAGAAAATAGAGAGAACGTACATGACGTCACATGAAGCCAAATTACTGTTCATCGGCAGCCATCTTGTGTGGCCCCATTAGAGTCCCTCTATACCGAGTACTGTGAGGATTGCCTTTTTCCATAGAGGATGAGTGCACCTGAGAGAGGCAATACTCGGAAAAGAGGGTCTCTGAATATGGGGCCACACAAGATGGCCGAAATGCCTCGTCCCTTCCGTCTCTTGGTTTCATTCCCCTCTCACACAAAACAGCCTAAGGTTCCCTCTATTTATATTCCTAACTCTATGGTTTTTAGCTTCAGAGCGAGAAAATAGCGGTTAGTATATGGACGTGTGTATTTTTTGCTAAGAATACGACATCGCCTTTCGTTAAGTTTCAAGTAAATGGGACATATAAAAGTCATTGCTAAAGAGTTGGTATTATTATTCGACTGTATTGTGCCTGGAATTGATAATTATATTGGTGTTATTATCGTTGGTTTAGCTACTATCGCTGGATATACGAGGGCCACTATTTATATTTTGAACCTAAGAATGAAAAAAACAGTAATGTGTCATTGGAAATTGATTTATTGTTTTTCGAAATACTCTCCTTTATGATCAATACACTTTTGCATTCGTTCGAACCATTTGTCAAAGCATTTTTTCCAATCTCCTTGAGACACCTCCATAATATGGTTTTTGAACGCATCAACGGCTTCTTCCGCCGACGAAAATCGTTGTCCACGCAATTTATTCTTGACATTCAGGAACAAGAAGAAGTCATTGGGTGCCAAATCAGGACTGTACGGCGGATGACCCATCAATTCTATTTTTTGAGTGTTCAAATAGTCGGTTGTTAGACGAGATGTGTGACAGCTCGCATTGTCTTGATGAAGAATGATCCTACGGCGCTTGTTTGTTTTCCGTATTTGACCAAAGACCTCCGGCAAACAAATTGTTGTGTACCATTCAGAGTTCACCGTTCTACGTTCGTCTAAAGGCACAGTTGCCACATGACCAGTCCCCCCCCCCCAAAAAAAAGGCGACCATTTGTTTCGATGTGCTTCGAGCGCGAACAATTTTTGTTGGATTTGGTTCATCTTGGAACACCCATACAGTCGACTGCTGTTTACGTTCCGGCTCATATGCATATATCCATGATTCGTCACCTGTTACAATCTTATATACGTCTTTTGAAGCACCGCCATTGTATTTATTCAGCATTTGTGTGCACCAATCGACCCAAGCTTCTTTTTGAGTTTTTGTCAAATTATGTGGGATCCAACGAGAACAAACCTTTCTCACAGCTAAATGATCATGCAATATTTTATATATGCTGGTGGAACTAATGCCAAGGGTTGCCTCAAGCTCACAGTATGTCACATGACGATCTTGCAGTATTAGGTTTTGCACAGCATCAATGTTTTCTTGAATAACAACTGCTTTTGGACGACCTTCGCGAATTTCGTCAGTGAGCGAATGGCGGCCACGATTAAAATCGTTATACCAGCGTTTCACAGTGGCAAAGGATGGGGCTTCATCGCCAAATGTGGAAATCAGTTGATCGATGCTGGATAATCCACGTCGAAAATCGTAAAAAATCATCGCACGAAAATGTTCACGAGTTAATTCCATTTTTCTGTTGTCACGCAATCTTCAATTCAACGTAAACAACACAAATAAAGCTATTGACAAAACATTTGAAGTACGTTCGATGGAAACGTCAAATGGCGCCTAAAAACAATCAGTCTTGCCAAGGCCCAAAATATAAATAGTGGCCCTCGTAGTCAATTGAGCACAAGAAATACTGAACCATATTTATTCAAGCAGTCGTTTTCCTTGGGCTGACGAGCATTTTGTTTAGTCAAGTATTATCCGATTTGATAGCATTCTACTTGACATTTGCGAGGGGATTTGATGACGTATTTTCCATTAATTTACTGTAAGTATGTGAACCTTTTTTCACGTTATTATTTGCCTATTTTGATTTGTTATGATTTCTAGTATTTGTAATTTACATGTAGTTGGAGTTGTTAGTTGTATAATAAATTCATGCATGAAGAACGATTTTAATTCGCCGAAACAACAAACATACTTTAGTATTCAAGAGAGGCTATATGTTTATAGATACTAAGCAATCCCCCGATGTTACAGTGGTCTTAGATGGATGTGGCATGGTGGATTTGAACCTGCTATCGTAATATCATTTCTATAGTAGGCGCAATATATTGTGTTGCATCGATCTACGAACATTGTAACATAATCATTCAAGATTCGAAATTGAGGCACGGTTTTAATGCTGAAGAATCATTATATTGTGAAGTTTATCCTTACGATTTCGTAGAGAAATTATTTACAACGAAATCCAGCATTGAAGGTTACCGTAGTAGGTGTATGGCTTTGCTGTCACCCTGTATTGTTACAGCCCATATATCTGAAAAAAACATTTTCATTCATGGATTATCGAAGAAATAAGTACTGTTCCCGCCTTACTGAGGATAAATTGCATTCTACCTTTCAAATTTAAGCCAGGTATTCCTAAATTATCATTATGATCTATTTATACATAAGTTTTCCACAACAAAAGCACTTACTAATTAGTATGTAGTAGCTTTTGTTAACCACGAATTATTCATTATATCTGTGTAATGTAAAATTAGTCACATTGTAATAATTTATCAAGTTCCGTAACAGTTAACGCACAATGTTTGTAAGATGCAAGGCATTATTTACACGTATGTACTAGTTTCGCTAATACAGTGGACTGTCTAATTCGAACTCCAAGGAGATACTAAAAAAGAGTCGAATTGACCAAGACGTGCATTATTAAAAAAAAAAATTAGAAAAACTAAACTATTTATTACTATATAAACGAAAATCAGTAGCATGCAATGGACCTTACGTTAAAAACTGAAGTATTTTGTGCGTTGTCCTAATTTTTAGAAGCAAAAGACAAGACCTCTCACAATAATTAAGAAGGAAAACACATTTAAGCTAATGCAATGTAATGATTCACACACAAAATCTCATGGGTAACAAACATTAACTATCTCGTGATTCAGGTTTGCTTTCGTTTGTTTATTTTCACACGGTCAACAAAAATTTCAATTTCATTTATTGCATGAACTGCAGTGCAGTTAAGAAGACGTCCACAAGTTTTTTGTTCTTACAAAAGCATTGCCTACAGCAGGACGTACATCTGCACACCAAAGGAGTGGACAATCCAACGTGAACGCTGCATACCAGCAAACAAAATGTTCTCTCTTCCGTACGGCTGTCTGTGGATATCTGTAAACCAGTTGAAATTGCATTCTTCTGTTTGCTATCTGATCATCAGTAAAACAAGCGAGGAGTATATGTTTAAGCCATTGGAATTCAGGAATATTTCCTTTCCTTTTAAATAAATGAAATCGTGACTTCGAATTATCCAAAGGTTAAAAATTCGAATTACATATGATTTTCTAACATTGGTTTCAATAGGAATTTCAAGGGAAATAAACTTCTGTTCGAATTATCCAAGTTCGAATTACATAGAGTCCACTGTATTAAAGTTGAAGGTTTAAACTAAAATCCGTGTTTTCATAGTCTCCATTTCTCTAGCAATGCGACCCGCGTCTTTTATCAGCTAACCTGATTTCGTCGGCGTATCCGAAATGTTTGCCGCCCCCTACACTAGATGCTAAACAAAACTTGACTCTTCCAACAAAGTAACCATCTTGCAATAAGATCAAACATAATAAAATAACATTATTTTAAAAAAATAATAAAATAAAACACACAGGTAGAATTTTACCAACACATTTTTGAAAATAACAGTTTTCAAATCAATCTGTTTAATCTTTGTGAAAATCTCAAACTGAAATACGGCCCGTTAAATGGAAGCTAAAACAGTTGTTTTGCAAATAACTTACCAGAAAGGAACCTCCCTGATAATGAGAATTGTCTTTCTATATCAGCATTTCCATGGATCAGTGCTTTTACGACTCCAACGGCTGTTGGGAATTTATCAAGAACGCTTCGCAGGAGTGCGATCATCACTTTCGAATATAGTACACGAAATAACTATCAGATACATTTCCACTTATTGCCGATTTAGAATTCTGAGTGATCAAGTATCAGCACATTTAAAATCTGCTGAATATTTTGCACAATGTATTTGTATGTTTCTATGTGATGAGCCCATACAGTTTTCCGAAACAAGAACCTATGTTTCTGCACTGGGGTCTTCTTGGCTTCACGACCATACTTGACATCTGAGACAAAAGTAAATTTTCGGGGCTCAATGTTTTGTTTCATTGTTTTTACACAACAAAATCTTTCTTGACAAAATGAAGCAAAAGTGTTTCTGCGTTTTGTATTCGATACGTGAACAAGAGGTGCTCTCTGCAGTATCCCTGTTAGGCATGAAAAAAGGTGTGCACTTGATGTGACAAATTGAATTTCAGCTTTTCTTTTATGAGCTGGTATAGTTTGAAATTTATCAGATACTACGCTTTCCGAGGAATATATTTTATAAAGTAGTAAGCAAAGTGCGTCCTATTGTTCCAAGACTCTGTCAAATGCTTCGGTGTGTGCGTCAAGTCATCTACTTGAAACGTGTTTCAAAAAACGATGCGTGTCGCGATCGGAATTTGAAAACTGAATAAGTAAAGATACACAACCAAACCTACCTTAACCCATGGTCACTAACCAAAGATAATCTACGAAAAATGCAATAAATACAAGTATCAATTAATAACTATGAACACATAGAAATATATATATATTTAAATCTTACTCCCTCAGGGATTCGAACCCGGGTTTGTTTCTCAGCAAAGCGACGCTTTAGCCACGGTACGAACGTGCAAACAGTGACTTGGGAAGCTTTATTTACAATGCACGTATTACGTAACAAATCAGTAGTCGCGCATGCAAAATGGCAGCCTCACTGCAAAGTCCCAGCGTGATACTCTCTATTGCCCTTTGGACGGCCAATCGCTGAAGAAGTAATAAATAGCAATGAGTGAAATCCATGCCGAATTTCTCTAAGCCCGACTACAAAACATAATATACAGTGTGTATAGTGCAAGTACCAAACCCTTCTTTCTCACGGAGTTTATTTCCTTGTTCATTAAACTTTTTTCATGTTCAATCACATCCAAACAGACTTTCCCGGCAAGTTCGCATTATGCTTTGTTAAATTAATGTGCTTCACCAGTTGCTGTACCCAAGAAGAAAAATGTCCCCAAATGAGAGGTTTCAATTTGGTTACGGCCATTTGACCAGTATCTTACCATTATTTTGAAGTTCTGTTTTGCACTGTGGGTTGTTTCATGATATTGAAGTGTGTAATACAGTGACTAATAAGATCAGTTAACTTTGAAATATTTCCCGAGACCATCGGATATTAAGTATCTCCATTTTGAAGCTAAGAGAGAAAATCTTGAGGTGAAATCCGTTGTCAGTTGTTTGAAAAATTCGACTGCTTCATCAAAGTCCAAATTATCTCTCATCTTGTTGCTACATCTTTCACACTGCTCATTGCAATAGGTTTCCCATAAGATGATAGTTGTACAGGAAGACAATGCTGATCTTTGCTTCTAAAGCTGTACAGCAGTGATCTACGAACATACATGGTCAGAACGTGTAGCCAGAATAAATCATCTGACGTCAGGAAAGAAACAAAAAACGAAAAGAGAAGAAAAATTCACCATTATGAAATGAAGTTGATTCTTTAAACCATGTTGACTTATATTTTAAATGAGAAAGTGGATTTTAAGTCTAAATTTCACATTTCAATAGTTTCTCAATTGTGTCCCTAAAAGTGTAGAAGTATCCAAAGTACATATGAGCGTCTCGGAAGAACAAAATAATTAAACATCATAAGACTTCTCTTTTTAAGTTAGGACGGAAACAAAAACCGAATGCATGTCTTTTCTTTTTACGTTTATTGGAACAAAACTTGTGTCCAATGCTTCTCTTTTATCTGATAAAGAACATTTTTTGCAACTAGATTTTTAGAATGTCGACATGATTGAATTTTCTGCAGGCGCTTATCATCTTATTCCCCCGAGCTACTGATATATTATTATAACTACTCAAACTTTAAAGCGATCAAAGTACAGCAGGTCTTGACTTTAGCCCCAACTTCAAAGCAATATCTTCTTTTAAATGAAAATATACAAAATAATTTAAAAAGAAGTTCTTCTAAACACTGCTGTAGAAAATAGTGTCTCATAAAGGTAGACCGCAGCGTCATCAGATTAAACTCCGTCAGCTAAATACATGTAACTGATTTCAAATCAAATAAATTTCTCCCGATTTGTTTTCATTGTCCATTTTCACGGAAATGCTTCTGATATTAAAAATAAAAGCCATAAAGACAGACTACAGCGATACCAGATTGAAACGTCCAGTGGTGTTCTGTAGCACTGTTATCACTGCTCACTATTGATGTTACCATGGATTAATTCACAACAGCACCCGGAAGAGTACATGCAATAGCACTCGTCCGTCGAAAGAAAAGTTTCAATGTAAAATGTAAGATGTGATTAATATCTAAGCGTCTCATAATGAAGTATGATGGAGAATGTAATCTCATATAAGACAGTTCATGAAAATTACGCACTTAAGCATTTCATGAGTGGTATATTTAATGAATTTCTTGTGATTTAAATTATCTATATCTGTGCACAGTTCATAACTTTTCCAATTCACCACTAAAGTTAAATGCAAATTAAGAATTAAATAAAAGTTTCCCATAAAAGCAAACCAAACAGACTGAAAACATGTACTCAAAGACGAAAACCTAGGTTGTTCCCAAAGATTTCGTTGCTTCTCATTTAAGAAATGTTTTCATGCCTCACTCATGCCAAAAGGTGTAATTATCATTTGCAACACGTAATCATTGAAAATTATTATAATACATTAGATTAATTGCTCATAACGTACATTCAGATTCACAGAAAATGTTACCGAGCGGCTGTAGGACTGTTGGTCGAGCCTTGGTTTTGCATTTTCGGGAGCTTCTGGGTTCGATGCCAGCAGGTGATCATCTTGAGCCTGACTGAAGTTTTTTCTCAATGGCACCAAGATAGTAGCATCAACTTGTTAGACCCTACTTTTTAATTATATATCATGTTATTTAGCAAGGAACACTTGGTCAGCGGAATAAATACATTTTTATCGCATTATTTGTGTCATTTCTAAGTCGAAGGGGAAGAATGGGAGGTTCGTATAGGAGGAGGCAAGGACATGTTCTTTGAAAGGAAGGCTTAGAATTCTCGACGTAGTTTGTCCTTGGGTGTAATGTATAATTACCATGTTGCCAACTATACTTAAAAAGATGCATACAAACAATCCATTTTCCTCACAATAAACATGCGTAGGTTATAAAAGTAAAAAATTAACGTGTCACTAATATTTAACCCTTATGTAGTTTACTTACTTTGGTGTAGAGATGAGTAGCCTACTGCGAACTGCCTATGTTTTTGTTTTTTTAACACCTTCAACATCAAAGCAAAAGGAAATTGAAGTCCAAACTCATTTTGTACGTTCCATAGTGCTGTTACCGCCCATACAATTCATTTTATCTTATCATTTTGTACGCGAGAAATGAAGTTCAATATTTCAGTCAGGCAACCCTTGAAACTTCACTACGTGTAAAAAAACAGGGCCCCCAAAACTGTATTTCAAGGCTATTTATTTCGACCCATATTCGCTGTGCAATTCTTGCGGAATCCCCCACTTCAATCGGAGAATGCCTCGCACACTTTCCCGTCATTTCTGACATGTGCATTTTCTGAACGAGAAAGTCCGAATTCTTTGACGAAACGACGAGCCGAGAGATCTACATCTATTAGTATTCGAAATAAATCGCCTTGAAATAGTTTTGGACGTTTTTGGAACCCTCTAGCGCCGAAAATATGCATGATAGAGGGCGTGTTCATATGAACTTTTTTTCTTGTTTTGATATGAGGATTCATCTCCCGAAGTTTGTACCAGAGGTCCTGAAACATCCTGTATAAAGAAAACGCTCTAATCTGACCAACTTGGTAATTCTGACTCCCGCAACATATATATATATACCCAGTCCAACTAATATATATATATCCAGAGTGAAATATAAAAACGGACAGGGTTAAAATTGACCCGAGAAGACCTACCGCTTAGGCAGTACTCGGCCAATATTGATAAAAAGCTACTACTTGCTATACTTGGCACAAAAAGTGGCAATACTCCAAACAAAAAATAGCTATTATAAAAAATAAACAAGACTTCTCTATATAGGACTTAGATGACGCAAGGTGTTCTGTCATCTGGCAATTCTACAAACTAATCTTGGCGATATCCAGAGACAAACGACTCAGAAATGCCCAGGAAAGAAAACACAAAAAGAAACGTACTAATGCTCATATTATAATAATTCTCAGAAACACATTCTGAAAAAGCACACTGCTGTGGTTTACACACACTCAAACGTAACAAGTGCGTAGAAAAATAAAAAACTTAAAAGCTAGATATTCTCAATAGAACAAACTCAAAATTTTTAAGAATTCCAATTTGTTACTTACAATGTACTGTTCACCTTGTATTAATAAAACTTATTATTAAAGTTCTTAAAGATATTCAATTTCCCTTTATCTTACCATCAAGTCAGCATTCATAGGAGTAAGACGTGTGTTGTAAACCGCTCTGATTGCTTCATTGAGCAACATGCCTGACGTGTGGGGCTCTTGTGAAAAAGAAATAAATTCGCAGAACATGAAAGAAGTTATCTTTTGTACAGGTGGGTGTGAAAAATATTTCCACGCCAAATGTACAAATTTAAAGATTGTGGAAAACGTTAGGAAATTGGGGGCTCATAAAGTTCAGTGGAAGTGTTGTTCATGCAAGGAAAGTAGCAGCTTTGAATTAATGCAAGGCCAAGAAATCGACCCGAAGAAACGAGTACAACAAGTAAGTGAAATCCATTCTATCAGAAACAATCTGTGGAACGACTAGAAAGAAAATTAGGGGAGATGGAACAACAACAGCTACAGGAAAACATCGAAATAATAGGCATTCCAGAAACTAAAGAAGAAAATACAGAAGATCTTGTGATGGAGTTGTCCAAGCAATTGGAATTCAGCCCAAAAAAAGAAAATATCAAAAAAGCTTATCGAATACCCACAAAGGCAAACCGAAAAAAATTGCCGCGCACTTGTCTTCCAAAGCTATAAGGAAAAACTGGCTTCAAAAATTCCGGGAAAATAAAATGTTACTAGCCTCAGAAGTCAATCCATCTTTCCCGGATGCCCATGTCTACATGAATGAACAACTTACAGCATACAACCGCAAACTGTTGTACGAAACCAAGCAATTCGCCAAAAATAATGCCTTCCGTTTTACCTGGGTACGTGACGGACGTATCCTCATAAAGGTAAACGAAACAGCTCGTGTGAAACAAGTGAAGTGCATTGAAGATCTCCAAAACATGAAAAATTAGTGCCTTACATGTAAAAGCATGAGAAAAACGTGTGTCAAGAATGGAAGAAGTTTTAGAAGATATGAAAATTTATCAAGATATCAATGCAATTATTTGTGAAGATGTAAGTAGTTTAAATAATCGTTTTAAGGGTAAAGAAGGACTACCAATATTCACATGAATGTCTACAGTTTAAGAAAGAACCTAGGCGATTTTTTAAATTTACTTCAAAACAAACTTTTCTGTTGATGATGTAATTTCGACTGAAATATGGAAAAACGAAACAACAGCCATAGTTAATCTAAACGGCTATCCTTGCTTTTACACAGAAAGATCAACACCCCGCGCTGATGGTGTAATGGTTTTCATAAATGAATCAGTTAATGCTGAAGTCAAGGAAATTGCAATTGCTGAGACAAGTGGTTTGCGCATTGACATAGTAAACAACACGGAAACATGTTCTTTGTATGCTAAATCGTAGTCCGAGTACTGATGAGCAACCTTTTTTATTGTCATTAAATAAAAAACTCACCGACAAATTCAACTTTAATTGGTGACATAAATCTTGATATTCTTCAAGAAAAATATGAAACCATAGATACATACTTAAACACAACGTACAGAAACAGGTATTAATACATACACTAGAGTTACACAAAATAGCAAATCTTGTATTGATCACATCTTTCTGAAGCACAAAAGCCCGCAGGAATCCGTCAGCAGTTCTCCAAACAACTATAACAGATCATTTCCTTACTTGTATTACTATCCCAATGGCATTACCAAAAGAAGAAAGGGTATGTTGTAATGTAAAGGTAAATTACTCATTACTAAATAAGGAATTAGAAAGGTCGGATGTGATGCAAAATAACTGTGTAAATAATGCCACAAATAATTTTATTCAAAAAATGAGAACTTGTATAAAAAAGCTGTTAAAACAGAATACATAACTAACAGTAAATACCGTAGGTTAAAACCGTGCATAACTAAAGGTCTTATCCCCTCTATACGAGAAAGAGGTAGGCTTAGTCGGCAAGTAACAAAACATAAGAACACTATCAAGTTAAAATAATATTACAAAAAGTATAGAAATAAAGTCTCTTAACTCATAAAAAAGGTAAAACATGAGTATTATAGCAAAAAGCTTTAGGAATGTAACAATGATACATATAAATTATGGAAAGTCATTGCAAATATCACATATAGAAGTCAAAAGAAAGATGTTAATATCAAAGAAATACAAACAAATGAAGGTTTAACAAAGTTTGAACACAACCCAAATTTGGTTATTATTACATTAAATGACCACTTTTCTAGCATAGGCGAAAGACTTGTAAATAAAGTTAATAAATTAGATGTGAAAATGCATAATACTTGTAAAACAGAAGCGTGTCCAAAAAAATTCCAATAGAGCTGGAAAAAGCATTTCAGATGCAACATAAAAAGTTACAGAAACAATATGTAAAGAGATTGACAAAAATCGTAAAGTAATAACTGTGTTCCCTGACCTAGCTAAAGCTTTCGACACCATATCTCATGATAGATATACTATTAAGGAAAATGGAACACAGTGGAGTGAGAGGTCTGGCATTATCCTGGTTTAAAAGCTACCTAACCGATATAAAACAAGCTGTACGAATAGGTAATAACATAAGCAATTATTCTTGTATCAAAGATGGAATCCCGCAAGGGATAGTTTTAGGTCCTGTGCTATTTTTAATATACATAAGTGAACTATGTAACTTAAAAGTAGATGGTCATATACAGTCATCATTAACAATTAGTGGCACAACGTGGGATGAAACTTACCATAAAACTGAAATAGAGTTTGAGAAAGTAAGCAATTGGCTAAACGTAAATGTACTAGTATTAAACGCTGGCAAAACAAAGTATATAACATTTTCTCCAACAATAACTGGACAACCTGTAAGCAATATGGAAATAAAACTGCATAAATGTGATAAGATCAAAAATTGTAATTGTGAGAGTCTTGTACGAGAAAAACAAATTAGTTATTTAGGAATAATCATTGATCAACACTTGACATGGAATCTACACATAAAACTATTACGGAAACTATCTTATACATTTGTACAACTTAGAAATATACTGAACATTAAGACACTACGCATAGTGTATCACAAAGCTTACTCCAATACGGCATAACAAGCTGGGGGGCGGCTAACGAGACGCATTTAGAACCATTAATTGTTCAACAAAATAATATATTAAGAATATGTACAAACAAAACGTATGAAACAAGAGTAGAAAATTTGTATAAAGAGTTCTCTGTACTTAAATCGTACATAAAAGCTGTTCTAATGTATTTTAAAGGAAATGAAAATGAATGGGAAAAAGTACAACATATCCATGAAATTAGAAGTAAAACACAACCAAATTTAGAGTACACAAGAACAAATAAAGAAATAGCAAAATGCCATTCTAGTAGCATGGCGCCAAAATTTACAATAGTATGCCAATATATATAAAAACAGAAAAATTTAAACAGGTTAAAAAAGTAATGTCAAAATGGGTCAAAAAGATATCAAATGAAGAATATATATAACTTCAATCTTAGATTCTGACTCACACACACGCATTAGCTTATGTGGGCCACTTAATCTATATATATATATATAAAAAAACATGTATATAGATATAAACTTTACAGAAGACGAAGATAAATGTTCGACATAGAAACGCACTATAAGTACAAATAAAAACACTTCTTATTTGATTTTCTCATTTTAGATTTTTGTATGAGGTCGCACCAAATTAATTACTGTAAGAGACAATTAAAATTCAGTCACCCAAATTGCATACCGCGTTACAAGTAGTTGTTTTAGCTATAAATTTAGTTTCGAACTCCTACAAAAAATCGAAATTGAAAAAATAGTAATTTTCATTACTTTGCAGTGTGTTTTTATGTTGGTTGAACTTGTATTTTTTCAGAAGTTTTATTGCGTTTATACTCTCAAACACCGATTGCCCCCCTAAATGACGCCTCTGGACTCAGTGGATTTATAGTTTCATATGAGGCAATTAGTAGACAGAAAAAGTTGTCTTATCATCCGATACTGAACTAATGTCTGAAATTTGGTAGGCAGGTAGCCTATAGTCTTCCTGTCACATATTCGGAGAAGTCTCGCTGATAGACCGCTAATAGGTAGTATACGCTTTACAGTGTTGTCAACCAATAACATTTTCCCTTTAATTAACTGACACCCAAACAGTCCGGACACAAGTGCTACAGTGTTCTCAAGTGCTCTTAAATTAATTATAATTACGCTTTCTTGTTATAAGAGAGCAGGTAAGTGCATCTGAACCCAAACTTCCTGGTTCTGTGGAACAGGCAGAAAAATACTTTCTCCGTGATTGCCGGAATTTTCCTTTCTTTCTTGCAGTAACCGATGTGAACAACTATTTTTTTTTTTAATTTCGCTACCAACAAGCTAAAACAAGTCTAACGCACTTGCGACAGGATGAGCATACGACGCTGAACCGTTCTCGCGCATGCGCATTACTCCTTAAAGGTAAATATTACTTCCAACCATGTGCTTCCAGTTGCCAATTTAGCGTATTGGTAGAATGTCGGAAAGCTAATCCAAGGAATACGGGTTCGTACCCTGGTGTAGTTTTTTTCTTTATATATATATAAACGCATTAGGAAATTTAATAAAATTAGTGAACAAACGCATGTGGAGGTTAGGTAAGTCAGGTTCGGTATTTTTTTTATCGCACATGCGCGATTAACTTGTGTTTTCACAAGGTGCTCTTCCTGTCGCTAGTCACAAATGTCAAGTATTTGCTGCCGCCATGTTTGTGACGTTTTTGTTGTCCTAGAGTACGTTTGTGCAAGGGCGCTTTACACTCCAAATTCAAGAGAAACAGATCCTTCACATTGAAAAATATAAATGGTTTCACGAAATACGTCAGTGCACTAAATCTAATGGAAGGGTGATTATAGTTTGTAAAACACGTAGATCATGAACGATGATCTTACACGCTTTTATTGTGTGAATGATTCAAAACAACGATAAATACGAATACACTCGCATTTCCTGTGTGAGTTACCAGAATAAAAAGGCTTTTTCCTGTGCACTGAATCATATAAGGCTTTTCCCGTGTGTGCTGTTAATATATTTAGGTTTTCCCTGTGCACTATAAAGTAAATGATAAGTGCTCAAATATATATGACAAAGCTTACTCCTGTATAGCGAGATCAGTAATAAGGAATAAACTTTCTGCTAACTATCACAGTAGTATTATTTGTGTTCTCACGAATAATATATCCTAACTTAAAGTTTGACTATAAGAATACAGATTAATTCCTTGATAGCAAAAATATAAAGTTTTACTTCAATGGATAAATGTTTGATTTCTTTAAGAAGTGAATACTATTAATATGACAATGTTCTTAACTATTGATAGATTCAAAGTCAGATTAAGCTTACAAATGATACATCATACGCGTTCTTCACCTGATACAGACCAATTGATTAAGGTGACAGTTCTAATGACGCAGATTCCACACAACTTTACGTGTACTGTGCATTCCCTGAGTTGAGACTTAATGAAAGAATCTCGGAATAATGAACGCAATTAATTCAAGAACTATGCGTCTCGGTATGATGGAACATATGAAAGTGTATGAACGAACAAGCAGCAACGAAAGAGTTTGGATTTACTTCGCTGTGTAACAGTACTCGAATCGACATGCAACAACTTTATGTTCTATGATTGTAGATTTCAATTTTATTCATTTCATTATTTTCTTAATTTGATGTGTAACAGTGTATTTAGTTGGAAGACATTTTGGTTTACATTGAGTTGTCTTTACGATTGGTTTCTCGACGTCTAAGATGTAAAGGGTCACGATCAAACATTAACATTATCCTCAGCTCCAAGGTAACCATTAAGTTTGTCAAAACAGAGCAACAAGACAGTGAGACCGTTCATACTCTCACGAACAATTTCCTATGTAAAGAACTCTTTCCGATAACAATGTTTCGACCTCGGTTCACAAGAAATAAGATTTGTCGCATGTACTCGTTCTCTTTTACAAGTGTCTTGCGCCAATCTGAAAATCTATTAGTGATGTGAATATTTGTAAACAGTTTCACCTTGAACAGTTGTATTTTATCCCGTATGAAGATTCTCAGTGCTTCCTTCAATCAGAAAATGAACTTATATAAATATTACCTTAAACTTCTCTTTACACGCACTCACAAGCAGACGCAAGTGATCAACGACTATCTTTAAGTATTCCAACAGGTTTAGCCAAATTACTACGTAAAGATTCATCAAACAATTATCTTCAAAACTATCTATTTTGGACTCAGAAAATCTACAGAACTTTTTAAAGACGCTTAAGCCACTTGTGTAGTGATAAGTGACAATACGAACTTTGAATACGAAGTGCATTTCATTCGACATATCAACACATCAGAAAACATCTCAAATGTGAAGGTATGTTGCCCTCTCTAGAAATATGTATTTGGTGTATAAATTTAAATTGGTATGATTTTGGAAAGTGAATCTATTTAAGATCTCAATGTGTTCAAATACGTGATTAAGTTCTAGTTTGACTCTTGATCCAGTATTTCGACGTCGACGAGATGTGTTGACATCTCCTTGTATTGTTTAAGTAATTCTTGTACATTTAATATATATAATCTGAACTACATCTACCAATAAATGTTATTATTAATTTCTATTTGTATTTGCTTGACCAAAGCCCAGTTTGTTTAGGAGGTGAACAGCACCTTTTATCTAGGCACTATGCCGACAGCCCCGCAACTTCTTGTAGCGAGCGACAGTATCATGATCGCGTAAATCCTCTCGCATTGCCCCACAGCTAGGTCTGTCAGCACTATGATATCGGGAAGAACCTGAAGACACTGGGTCCAGCTTGGTGGGCGATGAAACTGTAACCGTCTGCGACGAAACAACTCTGTGCTTGACCTACGACCTCGATGAGAAGCTGTGTGTGCCCCTGTCCAGAGACAATGTACTGTACTGTTAGGGCGACCATACCAACTTTCGTAAAACTCATGCAGGGATCTGAGCATGACAAGACTTAAGTGCTTTGCAACACCTACAGCCCAATTTCCCGACCGCTGCTATACCAAAAATGCTTCATTCAATCGTTCATATGATCGGATCTGTTCTGATCTTATCTTCTGGTCTGCATGTAGTTCACAGCTCTCGCACTACTACGAGGTGCCGTCGACGAGCTTCTATGCTCGCCACAACTTCAACTTGTCATATTCTTCATAATCATGAAAATATCTTCTCCATATGCAATGGACACTGTTTCATTATTCTCTGAAAGGTATTAACAGTATCAACAATTATAATGAAAGTTATCAGGGTTGCGCAACGCACTTTCAGTACGCGTAAACACTTTCCATCTAGCGGACTTCTCGTTAATGACGTTTGATACACTCCGCTCCTTTCAATGCACTTTCGTTGTATGTTTCTGCACAATGCGTTGTATCAAGTTAACATCATAGTAGGTTAAACTTCGAACTTCTATTCCAATGAATTAATACGTACCTATCATAATTCAGAGCATTTCACTCTTCAAATATATAGCAAAAACTGTTTCTATAAAATTGCCTTTAAAAACATGTACTGCTTTTGCGCACGCTATATGTTGATCGCTTCCATCACAGAAATATAATAACCTTCTTCTAACATTTTTCAGTTATTTTTTCTTCATTTTTATTCCTTTTTTACTACAACGCATGAAGTACTCATTTTGGTTTTGAAAAAAGAGCGATAAAAGTTATACAATCAAAGAGATTCGAACTTACGACCTCACGCTCGTGAAAGAAAAACTCTCTTCCACTTAAGCTTTGTAATAACGAAAAACATTTGCTGAAGTCGAATATATTACACTAGTTATACATATAACGTAAACATACTTATCCTTAGGTAAATATATTTTATTTCTAACTTAGACGTTTCGCATTCTGCCAACTGGAAATTGTCACAAGTTTTGGGAATTAGACTAGTTTTAAGAAGAATAGCTTATTATTTAATTTCTTCTTCTATATCACGGTTTGTCAAAACTCACGACTACTAAAATAATAATATAATATTCTAGGAACCTGTAGGCATTATACACGGTTACATTTCGTAAACTAAATCAAGAGTCAGATAAGGATATTATAAATAACATGAAAGTAACATTTATACATACAACGTTCTGGAATTTGAAACGTAATGTGCATGACTAATTTTTAATATAGATTGGGTTTAGAGATTAGAAGGTGCAACTGCTTTGGAGCACATGCATTCATAGGACCTCTTGCTATACCTTACACGAGAATACAGTTTTGAGCACATATTTACTGTCTTGTCGCGAGTGTCTACTCGCAATGTAAGAAAGACATTCTATCAACAATGAGAGAATACAAAAAAAAGAGAAAAATCGCGAACTACAAAAGCTAATCATCCCGTTTTGTATTCGAAATTATCTTTACAAAATATTACTAGGGATGGGTGGAGATTCGAACTCAGGACCCTTCATTCCATACGTCCAAAGCTACGCCACGATGGTGTTGTGATCTAACACTTTCTGATCAACATTTATTACTGAATCGTTGGTTGAAAGTCTTTATTTCGAAAGTTAAACGAGATTTTATGTCCTTTTTAGCTCCTTTTCGGGGAAGATAATAATTTCTGTCACATAATTATACGGCGCGCATGCATTATCTTTGTTTGCGTATTGTTTCATTTGAGTGAACATTTCTCTATTTTCAGTTTCAGATAGTGCTAAAGATATGGACTGTTACGGCGAGCGAAAACAATTTCCCTTATTTTCCTCTAAATTTCCATGTTGCCAAATTTCTGACTTAGAAATTTTTCGACAATTTCTCAATATTTAGTTTTTCCTTTCTAGTTTCCTTATTAATTATTATTTTTGTGACAAAATTTCACGAAATATTCGCTTTTACATTGTGTACAAGTAAAACAATTAAGCGAACGCCAGAATCCAAGGAGATAAATATTATTTGTCAAAAAGTGTCAAATAAAGACACGCGAAAAAAAATTTGAGCATGAGTGTACAACAGCAGATGGACCTCTGAAAAACACAGACTTCGAAACATTGGAAGTTCGTATAACATTCCAACACAGTCTGAAAGCATGTCACCCCACAGTGAGTCTTCTCTTTTAAACTTATCTTCCATCGCACTATCAACGCGTTTGATTACATCATAAAATGCCACAGAAGGATATTTGAGATAATTATCATTACTACCCCCGAAGTCTTTTAATCTGGAAAGGATGTGTACTTGCATCATTTTCCAGGGACTTGACACACTCTTTACACTCCACCAATCTTTTTGTCGCAATATGAAGCAGATAGCCACATAAATATTATCACTTGATTGTGTTGTCTTCTCATTAATAAGTGTCAGGTCTAGAGGGTTTCATTCTGGTTCAATGTCTGTTAATGCAATTGTTTCTCTTAATCGCCTTTGAATATTTTCCTTTACCTCTTTTCTACTGCGAATTTTACTTTGTGCCATCTTATCTGCTGTGTAATGGAAGTTATTTTAGCACCAATATCATCTTCACAATTTGCTTTTGAAGAAAGAACTCCTTTCACGGGAACATATTTAGATTGAAGCAAATGAAGGTACAAAAAATCAATTGACGTGGGATGGCCGTCGCTACTTAACCCACGTATAAGACCGAAATCTCTTTCCGCAGGATCTTTGGTTCAACTTTGCTGTTAAAACATATTTGTACCAGATCAATGGTATTATGCTGATTCAAGTCCGCTTTTGATCGTGACTCGCAGAGATTCTAACGTTTGGGTGGACGCAAATGTATTGTCAGCACGTTGGAGAACTTCACAGAATAATTTCTAGCTGTTGTGTGGCTTATTTCTTTGCAGTCCCCCTACCCGCTGTTTGGAATTGAATGAATCAAAAAGACTGTTGATATTACGCGTCAATATTTCGGTTGTTTCACCGTTTTCGAAGCCACTTCTCTATATAACATTTAATACCTGTGGCAACTGACTTGCTGAAAAGTTGCGTTGCTAATTTGACTTATCTTTCTGTAACGTAAATTTGAGCCCAATAATAGAGAATTATATATTCTCCCCATTCCCTACCTGAAATGACGCAGCAAGAGCCCCCCCCCCCCCCCCAAAAAGTTATTTTATTAAAAATGTAAAGTGCTTTTATCATTTAAAAATAAAGAAACAAACAAGTGGCTTCATACGACACAGACAGATGTCGCCACCAAATATTGAAACAGCTCATAATAGGACAGTGTATCTATTAGTGTGGTCAAGATCCGCGTCATGCAACGCGAATGCTAGCTAATTTAACTTGTAATTTAACTTTTATTCCCTCTTAATTGACTTTTGACATGGATCCCCATTAGGCGAAGAATTTGAATACTTTGATACAGTGGTTGGAAAACACAAATGCACATTACGTTTTTTTTATTTTTCCTGTCAGTTAATCATTCAGCTTGACTTCTTTTGTTTATATTTTGATCATTTGTTGGTATTGTTCTAGTTATTTAGTTGTTTGATTGTTACGATGAGCCGCCAAATGCGTAGCGGAACCCTACCACCACAATCACACACAGTAATAGCTAATCCGTTCATTCCCGAAATTTTTTCAGCCGCGCCACACGAAAGCATTGGGCTATTTTTTGACAACTTCGAACGATTAGCTGCTATCTCGGGGTGGACAGAAGATAAACAGAAAGAAAGTTTTGCATTCTGTTTAAGTGGTCCTCCCAAATTACAAGGACACTCTTACAGCATTATCGTGGAAGGAATTGAAACAAAACTTTACAGGTCGCTTTTGCAAATCCAAAACACCTCTTTCAGCTTTATTGAAATATAGAAACCGGCAACAGGGCAAGGATGAACTATTGACACACTATTTGATTGAGAAAAAACATCTAGCTGACCTGGGAGATCCGAATCTACGCTTCCCAGATTTCTTAACAGAAGCAATCGCTGGAATGCGACCAGAATACATTTTACCGTTTGCTCAGCAAACAATCAAATCATTTAAAGATCTCATTGAGTTACAATGAATGCTCGTGTGACAGCGCCACAGTCAACTGAGCAACAGCCTCAAGCTACTTCCATTGAGGATCTTTCAAACAAACTGGAGAATTTACAATCATTACTCCATACACAGTTAAATGCTCAGAAAAATGAACAGGTACTTTGGTCATCTCCCCGCTCCCCGTCTACTATCCTCCCTCCACCTCAGTGGCATCAACAACAAACGCGAATGCGCTCTCCCTCCCCTCCCAGGAACGCATCTTCATCGTGGTATCCATATCACCAACCAATACACACTAGCAAGTTCATTCACCCGAAAACAACTTCCAGTTCTCCAACGTGTGACCAATATACTTGTCGAGTATCGCGTCATCCTTCACCCTCTCCCGACGAGTAGTTTGATAATTCACGTGGACAGTACAAAAACTCCCCTCAACCAAGATCAATTACCGATTCTGCTCCCCAATAACTCTCGACAAGCAGTACATACAACGGGCATATATAACACATTTCTACAAACATATCTTACTTCATAATTCAACCCCGATCATTGTGGGTCCACCCATTTGTTCAATACAAAACTCTAAGCCTACCATTCGGATTTATGAGCGATGGGGTCGGTTGAGGAACTACTCTCTTGCCAGTACACGAATTAGTTGCTGTAGTACTCGTATTGAATAGTGTGACCATCGTAAACTACGTTCCTGAACTTCTGAAAATTGTGATGCACTTCACTAGATGAAAACATTTTTTCGGCCAACATCACAAGGGTTAGAAATAAAGTTTGTAATATTTCCTAATTTGCCTGAAATGTCTAGCTCTTTGCAAGCCTTTCTGTTGGGCTAACTACCATCGCAAGAGAAAGCAACTATTATCCGTCCAGACCTAAGAGTATACTGTTGCTCTTATGGCAACAGCGATGACGGTTTAACTGTTAAATAGAAAAAAACGAAACTGAGCTCGCTGCAGCCGTTCTCTCACTTCGGGTTGCCATAACCGAACGGCAACGCTCTAGTCGCTGTTAGTTCCCCCCTCCCTCTTCCCCCGTCAAGTTTTTTTAATGAAACTATTGTCATATTACGTAATTAAAATATGTGTAAATGAAGAAATGTATTAGGGAATTAATTTTCGTATCAATGTTAAATGTAAAACCTCTACGGGGATCTTTAAAGAGACAACAGTAAAGAAATTTCGTGAGAGCCAGGGGGAAGTACGGTAAGTAAAACTGCAGCAGTTGCCCATAAGAGCAAAAGTAATACTCTTAAGTCTGGACGGATAATACCATACCGTTATTATTTTTAAGGTGAATAATGACCTGTAAAATAATTTTTGCAAGCGCTGAGCCCTCGGTTGCATTCTTCCTCAGACAAATTGCTACATGCTGGACTTAGGATTTCATAAGGGGAACAAGAAACACTAGCGGATAGTCACTTAAAACATTCCTATCTTCTTCTTTCGTGAATTCCCCCATGCTTACAAATCCATCAAAACTGCAAGTGCTCGAATTGTATCTGATTTCCTCTCTTAATTTCACTTCATCGAATATCAGCACACAATTACGGTGGTTTTCATCATTTCCTTCCATGTCCTGACAGATGGCTGTAAGAATGTGAGGATTTATACCGTAATTGCACTTCAGTCCGCGCGACAATTTTCTTAATACAGAAATGGAACACAATGGAAGTAATTGATGCTTTGCGCAAAGAGCAAACATTCAAAAATAAATTCCGGTTGGTAACGCATCTCAGCTTCACTTTTCTTTATCATAGTGCGAACTATTAATTTTTGCTTATCCGCATTATAGTTCGATCGATTTTAATTTTTCAATTTCTTTAAGATGATCACGTCGTTTTTTCCTGTTTACAACGAGAGCATGTTTTAACCGTTTCACTTCTCTACGCAGTCTTATCACTTCATTTGCGATATTATTTTGTGCAGTAGAATCTGATTTAGTGGTACAAATTGCTAATTCGTTAACAATAACTACTACGTCCTGGGTTGATTCAGATTTCTTTCTTTTCTGGGAAAGGTGAGGGAAGTGACGTTGAGCGTGAACTTTCCTTTTGCTTGGATCAAAACTTAAATAACTAGGAACCCCGGGAAACTTATGTGGCACTGCACTATTGGTAAACTTTTACTTCTCACAATTGACTTCGACTGTCCTTCCACGTATTATGAAAGAATCGACTTTCACTAACATGTCATCACTGAAATGTGCATCACACACGCAATCGTTCAGCGTTAATGTAGATCACTTCTAGGTATGTTTTCTATTCCACACACTCAAGTAAACTTTGGGAGGTCTAAAAAAATGCATAGTCTCCCTTATGCCTCGAATTACCTCCTGGAACAAAATTATAAACACCAGCGAAAAAACTCAATCTAAGCGGTATACGCTATCTCACCCACGCTCTTGCACCAGACGAACGGCACGCCTCCTGTATTTGAAATTTGGAACTACTTCAACTTGACTGTGTGTTCAAATGGAAGTTGCATCATCTAGAATTTAAATCGTCCTTGCTATGATAATCTATCGTTTAAACGTCATCTATTGAGCAACTTTTCAACATCATAGTAAAACATTACCAAGCATTGCGGGACTGCACAAATTGTACAAAACACGTATTATTCGCATTTATAACAAAATTACTCGTTATTTCATGAGGCCATAACAATGTGAGCATGAATATCTGTATTATGATCAAATCCTTCCATTTTTCCTTTCAGCCCTACCATCACCATGGAGTCAACTTTCATAGCCTTCTGTTCTAGTAGTTTTCCATGCATCACATCCATGGCTTCCTGATTAGTAAACCTTTCCATTTTACTTCACAAAATTCAATCATGCATACGGTTTATCTTCATCTCTTCCTGCGGGTTTTCCAGCTTCTCTTCTTTCAACAGTATTCACGCATTCCACGTTCCCATCTCTTTCTTCTGTTCTTGTTCGACCCCATTCTCTTTCTTTTCTTACGCAATTACCGTATTTACACGAGTCTAAAACGAATGAGAGACGCACCCCAAATATTTGTTGGCGAAGAAAAAAACTCCCTCGAATGCAAGACGAAAATTAGTTAAAAAAAAAAAAAAACTGTACTGCATTGATCTCAACAAATCAAACTCGAGTAATATAATAAATGAATATGAAAATATTTTACATTTCCAGAATCTGTACGGGAAACCAATTCCCTAATTTTCTTCTTAAGCATCGAATATTGTTCAATCTTGAAGTACACATTTTTTACAGCATCGTGACTAAGGAGGATAGAAATCATTTTCTACTTTAAACTGGGTCTTACCGACACCGCAAATTGCAGCCGTAAATTTGCGAAACTCGAATCTAAGATGCACCTTGATTTTGGGGGAGAATAAAAAAAAAATTGCGTCTTAGATTCACGTAAATAAGGTATCTCTCTCAAGGTGTTCCCACCCAGAGCTCCGAATTGAGTGCCAGTTCACCTCCGGAATATTTTTTGCACAAATCCTTGTGCTATATTATATTATCCCTGAAACTAGATGTGGTGGCTTCCCGTTGCTTTTCACATAGCACACAACACAAACTGCCACCTTCTTCCAGCAAGTGAAGACGACACACCTAGTAGTGTTATTCGGAGAGAAAACTACATCTGAACAGAAAAATACACATGGAAAGAAAAATAAATTGACCTGAAGATAAATTTGGAAGGTAAGAAGAATATAAGAAAATAAAGTTTACAGTTAAAGAATGATGATGATGGGTGTTCTACCAAGAAGAACTGAATGAACTTTGCAGAATCTACAGTTTAACGTGGACTCCGAACCACTTATGCCCCCACCAGGAATCTAACCCGGAACCCCTTGATTACAAGACAGCCAGTGTTACCATTCACCCATAGGGGACACAGCGATAAGTTAATAAATAGTAACTGTTATATACACTTACAAGGGAACATTCCCACCCCTCATATCGAAACCACCCCTGAAAATTTGCACATGGAACGATAGTAAGGAGAAAACAGCGCGTGCAAAATCGTAGCGGCTAACACAAAGTATAAGGGTCCTAAAACATCAAACGAAAATGGATGAGGACAGGCATAAGGAGGTCACCTAAGATGGAGTAATATGTTCGAAACGGGTCACCCAGGTCAAATACAGTTTGCACATATATTTAGTCAGTACATGTGCTGATATATGGAGATTAAAATCACTGTAATAGGGCAAACAGTGTTGCCAACCCAATATAAAGTTATATGTTTTTCAAATGCAACTACGTCAGTTGATGACGAATATTAAATCAGCATGGAAAGGAAAAACAAACACGCCCACTCTCACCTGCCAGTGTTGCAAACTCTGGTCGCTATAGCATCAAAGATATGCAAAATAGTCCCAAATTCAGGAGCTTCTCATACAGTAATAACGTAATTAATATGGAAGGGAAACCACACATGTAGATATCGTAATGCCCCTGTATAGGAACAGA
The DNA here is from genome assembly GCA_022664845.1 of Lepisma saccharinum. Classification (NCBI taxonomy): domain Eukaryota; kingdom Metazoa; phylum Arthropoda; class Insecta; order Zygentoma; family Lepismatidae; genus Lepisma; species Lepisma saccharinum. The sequence goes on along the minus strand of JAGDQP010009757.1, from coordinate 662 downwards.
ATGATCATGAACAGCGAACAATGACAACCAAAAGCAGCAGAGATTGACAATGTTCAATTGTGTAATGCACTATATCTCGAGAAAGTTGTCAGATAAGTATCAAATGTAAGCATGTAGGTAAAGTGATGTAGACATGACTATGATAACACCGTGTACGCGAATTCGAGATCTGAAGCCGTTTAGTAGATACAGGGAATTTGTACTTTCACATGTAGTTGGCAACACTGCACATATTACGGAAGCGATACCAACGGAAGTGGATGAATGTACACAACGAAGTGTGCTTCCTGAATACGTACTCTTGTCTTGTATTATACTGTAGTTTGAAACCAAGGGCTGCAAGATACGCAGTGTTGCAAACTAATCACACTTGCTATATCTCCTAAACCGCTTAAGATATAGAAAGGTATCAAATCGCATCGTCAAACCTCCCCTGAAATGGTTCACACTGATGGAGAGAAAAGAGAAAACGATGCGCTCAAAAAATCAGAGGCAAATATAGTGTGTAAGAGCCTCAACATTTGAAACGAAAAGGGTCCAAGGACATGCTAATAACGTGGCTCAAATATTGGGTAAACATATCGTGTAATTGTGTAAGAAAAAAGTATGAATATGCGGTGCGAACAAAAACAAGAGATTGTACATGAAAGTAAACCTCGCTC
>JAGDQP010009756.1:34861-57935 GCA_022664845.1 Lepisma saccharinum | reverse complement strand
TTGCCACCTCGCGCCAAGTTCCTTTGTTCCTGTTACATGCTGTCACCAAGGAACTTGGCTCATCCGTCTCCCATTTCACACCTTTTTAGGGCTAAAGAACTTGGCTCCACTTTTTGCACCTCTGGTGTTTTGTTCGGATTTCACAGCTTTTTGTACGTGTATAATATATATACTCGCTCGCTCGGCCTCGTTTAGGTCCTCGCCCCCCGTAGCTGGCTGCGCCCCCAACTTCGAGTTTTTGGGTACTTACGCCCCTTTATCGTAATTACTCTCCAGGACACTGTGCTTCCATGTTGCAGATTTTTTCCCATACCCACCACCCGTGGGAATGAGATATTTATTGAAACATTTGGGAAGCTTTGCCATATTTATTGTAATCTACTTGTGATGATACAGCAAATTTGCTTCCTGCTGGCGGCCCTAAAATCCACCACCACCAACCCTAAGGCTCGAACATCATGTGGTGTTTTGCTCGGATTTCACAGCTTTTTATACGTGTATATATATACTGGGTTCGCCTCGCTGGGTGTGCTGCCCCAGAATTCCGTGTGCGCCCCAACTTCAAATGTTTAGGGCTACGCCCCCTTTATTGTGATCAGACTTTCTGGGGACAGCGCCCCATGCTGTGCAGACCTTTTCCCATATCGCCTTGGGGGCTGCACGCTCATAGCGGTGGTTTGATCGATTTATTGAAACATTTTCGTGATGGTACACCTTCATACCAAATTTCGTTTCTATAGCTCGAATGGTGTGGGAAAAGTTTCTGTGCGGCCATTTTGATCCAAGTTAACAACTTTTTCAAAAATGTAAATTATTCCTAAACTACTCTTGTTAATACACCTTTATGCCAAATGTCGTATCCCTAGATCAAACATTCTGGAAAATGGATTATGAAGTCAGCCATTTTGGATTCAAAATGATGTCTTTGCAGATATTTTGTAATCTACTAGTGATGATATACCGTCATACTTCGAAATTTCATATTTCAATTTTTAACATCTTTTTTCTTACAGAACCTCAAAATCGCTGATTTCGCAATAAACTCTTGTTCCTGTATAGCATGCTGACGTTTTGTGACACGTGGAACTCGGCTGCATGCACTGCCGTGCGTGTTGATACTCCCCTCGATTCGCTCGCGTCGCTGCGCCAAGAATCCCACGGCAGGCCGCGCATCGAACTTGAGGAGTTTGGAGGAACTGCGTCTTTTTATCACAACCAGAATCTGCAGTGCACTGCGCCACATGATGCAGATATTCCCTCATACTCCAGAGCGCTTCGTCCGAATGGGGAAACTTCCACATTCTGCCTGTATAACATGCTCCTGGCAGTGCTTACGTTTGTGACGAGTAAAACTTGGTGGGACACGCAGGAGTATTGGAAGTTGGCGCGAGGAACTAGGCTCATCCATATTCCATTTCACCACTTTTTAAGGTTGAAGGAGTTGACTGGACATTTTGCACCCCTGGTGCTTTTGCTCGTATTTCGCAGCTTTTTACACTTTTGTAATGTATATACTCGCTTGGCCTCATTGGGGCGCTGCCATAGAATTCCAAGATGGCCTCGCTGGGGCGCACCCCTTTATCGCTATCAGGCTCCAGCTGGGAACTGTACCCTAGTAGGGAGACGAGCCGAATTTGTTCTAACCTACTCGTAATGGTACACCTTCATACCAAATTTCGTTTCTCTAGCTTCAGTCGTTATAAAGTGGGGCTTAGGCGGACATTTTGAATAAAATATGGACACATTTTTAACGTTTTCTTATATTTTCGTGACATACTCGTGATGATACACTGTCATACCAAATTTCATTTCTCTATCTCGAACGATGTGAAAAGTGGTATTTCAGCTGCCATTTTGAATCAAAGATGGTGAATTTTTTAAAACGTTGTTATGTTTTCCTAAACTACTCTTGATAATACATCATTATGCCAAATTTCGTATCTCTGGCTCAAGCAGTTGGAAAATGGATTTATGACGCCCGCCATTTTGGATCCAAGATGGCGTATTTAGAGATATTTTGTACTATTTTCATAATCTACTAATAATGTTGTACTGTCAAACTAAATTTCATTATTCTAGCGGCAGCCGTTTAGGCTGTGTATTCTTTAAAATTTTAGAGTTGGCGGGCATTTTGAATCCAAAATGGCGACTTTTTCAAACTTTTAAAAAGTTTTCTTAATTTGCTATCAATGATGTAGTTTCATACCAAATTTCACTGTTCTATCTTTAATCGTTTAGGCTGTGTATTCTTTGAAATTTTAGGTTTGGCAGCCATTTTGAATCCAAGATGGCGACCTTTTCAAAATGTCGGAATTTTTCCTTTATCTACTTACCATCCTCTACCTTCATACCAAATTTCATGTTTCTAGCTTACTCCAAACACCCTAAACAATATGATGAGTGAGTGAGTCAGTCAGTCAGTCAGTGAGTGAGTGAGTGAGTGAGTGAGTCAGTTAGCCTAAAATGTGCAATTTCAGGGGTCCACAACTAGAACATAGTTTGAGATACGAATATGAAATTTGGTACATCTGCACATATTTACCATATCTCCTTAATAGCAAAAGCTTATATTCCTATCTTTAACATCTTTTTTCTTACGGGGCCCCCAAATCGTCGATTTTGCCATAAACTCTTGTTCCTGTATAACATGCTTCTGGCAGTGCTGACGTTTTCTGACGCGAAGAACTTGGCTCATGCACTGCCGTGCATGTTGATTAAATATTTTTGTTTGGGTATGTAAAATTTAGGGGGGCTCAGCCTTCCCCCCTGGCTGTGGGCCTATACTTTCGCTATGTGTGAGAGGATTGAACAGCTAATCAGTCACAATCAATCAAGGTAGAGTAAAATTATGTAACGACCCAAAAAGAAGATGCGACCAAATTATCAAATAAAGGGGTGTTAGTCAATTAATTACGATTTTGAGAAAACTTAGAAAAATGTTGTAGCTATGAGCATAGAATTTGATAGTTTGTCTAATTTTTCGTGGCCAGAAATTTCTGTGACTGTTATTGGTATTGTTAGTATCAGTTAAAATCTTTGAAGATTTACTAAACGTTTACTCCAAGCTGTTTTCAACTATAAGCTCTAACAAGCTCACAATTCCTGATATTGATCGAAGTTTTTCTACTGACTAGATTGAAAACAGTTCGTGTAACAATGTGTATATTCATATCATTTGAAATGTGACAATACAATGTCATAGCTTTAAAATTATGATTTCGCGATTAAAGTAACATAAGTCGCCCGTAATCACCTCTATCTAACAGCGATACTGGATTGACTGCTTGTACCGCCAAAATTGTCATGTATATATGAAGCAAGGAAGGGAAAAAGGACACCTAATCTCGTTTGTCCACTTCCAGTCTCAAACAATGGGGACCAAATTTTAAGTTCTAATTTAGCTTTTTACGCTTGATAGCACTGTGTGGTCCATTTTTATTATCTGTCTTATTTTTTTTTGTAAAAATAAGTAAATATTTCCAGTATTTTCTACTAGATGCATACTATTATATGAATAACACAGGAATTAAAGCTTTCGTACAAAAGGGCAGCACGGCTTTATTCTGCGTATAAATTGAGTTTTAACTGAAAATTTGGTCCACGTTTGATTAGATTGGAAGTGGACATACGATATTAAATATTTGCTCAGTTATCAGTCTATCTTTCGACACTAAGCAGTCACTCCTCTATAGGTAGTTTTCATTACGATGTAGAACTCGAGAGTCACTCTTGACATTCAATTCAACATTCTGTAGTCTCGTCTATTCAAACGCAGAAAGGAACACATACACGCTCTCTCATACACACACACATACACGCTATCCCCCTCCTCTTACACACACACACACACAAACAGAGAGAGAGAGAGAGAAACTGAGAGTAAATGAAGCGAACTAGTAGAAGGTTTTCTGCAGGAGGAGGTCTTGTCGCTTGCGCTCCACAACTGACACCTTGTGGAAGCAATGAAAAACTAAGGAGGGGAGCAAGAGTAGAAAAGAGTAGAAACGTTTGGTTTGCAATGACGGAGTAACTTCTCCCTACCAATGCAAATTGTTATTACAAATTTCAGTCCAACATCTGCCGGACATTTACGTTGTTTTGTAAGACTTTTTGAAGTTCTTTCCGAGAGCAAGATGGTAAAGATATCGTCTATTATTAGGCGCCACACTGATTACTGCCGAGAACAGTGGGAAATTTTAGTCAGGATGACCAGTGGTAGCGGGAATCGAACATGAGCTGCCTCTCTAGTATGTTTTATTTGTTAATTCGATCTTCATATGATTAATTTAATTATATATTTTCGATACAGAAGATTACTTCTTTGTTGCCCTTTAAACGTAACATATAAAAGGTTCACACTCATATGATTAACCATATCAACATTTAAATATCTAGTGACGTTTTACTAGGTACTTATCACTTCTAACTGAATTGTTTACATTTAATTTCTTCATTTAGTTTTATGTTAATTGTCATTCCTATCTTTTAGTGTTAGGAATTACGTGGCGTTTCTTGTTGTGTTTGTATCCAACAAGAACTTTTTATATCCAGCATATCTCCCCCCACAAAAAAAATATAAAAAACTTCAGGATGTTGTAAACAAAGAACGCACTTCAGAAATATTTGTGATTTCGAAATTCATTTGAGAACACTACCAACGTCAATTCCAACACAATTCATTGTTTTTTGTGAGTGATCTTTTCTGGGACACAGACACTCAATCACAGAAGTTGCTCCAGTACATTCTCCAGGTGTAAAGTGTCGATTGTGATTTCCTAAATTGACACGACTTACGTCATGGTTTGTAGATATATTAAGTCATTTGCGACAACGTTGGGATAACTTTGAACCCCTCTAATTCCTATACTATGCATTTTCTCGGAATTCCTTGATGTGAAATTTATTCTTTTCATGGATGTAAACGGTCATCTCTCGAAGTAGGTACAATTGTTTCAGAGACAGACAATACGAATTCGGTCTATAATTTTCATCGATAAATCTCTATATACTAGGTACACACCATATGTACGTGCGGTTTCACTGAATTTTTTAAGAAAAAGTAACTCGAGTGAAAAAACATATGTCCATTTTTCGACAAAGTATCTTTCTTTACAAATACCATCGCTCAGTCCATTTTGTGTGGCATGTGGCGTAGCCTTCTTTGCCTGTATGTTTCAGATAATTGTAAAAAGCACTTACCAGGGATGGATGATCTATCGGCCAAATGGTGTCCACTAAGGTTTGTGAACAACCAGATGTCACTTGGGGATAAATCTGGTGAGTTGTGTGTGTGTGTGACAAAATTTCAATACCATTTTCAGCCAAGAATGAGGTCACAACATGAGCACGATGTGGCGGTGCATTCTCTATGTGTAGGGGGAAAATTGTCGTTTGCCAGTTCAGGTGGTTTCTTAAACAATTTTGACAAAAAAAATATTTTCCCAAAAGTGTATGAAAATACTCGTCCGTAATTATAATATTTTGAAACAGTATGAAACAATGTCACGCCCTGGACATCCCAGAAGATAGCGTGCAGAACCTTCTCATTGGATGCCACCTGCGGAATTTATTCGGGTGCGGGTGAATCTGTGTGTTTCCACTGCATCGATTATCTTTTTGTTTCTGGGTTGAATAACGAAATTTGTGATTCATTAATTTTCAAAACACTTTTCAAAAAATTCCATCCGTCTCTTCTGAAGCGTGCCAAATTTGCAAATGCCAACCTGCCTTCAATGGCAAGTTCCATATATCCCCAGATGGCATGAAAAACACGTCTTCCTCGTTAAAGCACTGCGACTTTACTGTTGCCTCCTATTGAACGAAACCTTCACCTCTTACAGACTATAGATGTAGTTTTATCACGCCACACTTGTTTTCTTGTAATGACAATAATTGTAGATTTGAGAACAAAACGGTACATAGGTTTGGTGTATATCTCGTATAAAATTGAAAGTGACTATATTTGCGATATCATCACGCAAAAAGTAGTTGACCGACTAGAATGATTTTTCGCACACGATCAGACACTGGACCGAACTGGGAAGTTATCATATCACTTTGATATCTAAAATTATTTTCTTCAGACCATCTAATTGTCCATTGAATTCCAATGGTTGTGGAAAAAATAATGGAAAATTAAAAAGGGAAGTACGCGGCAACCCACACTGCAATGTTGTTTGACGGGTTGACTACCTCCAAGTGGTCACATCTGGCTTGACTATCGATTCATTAACAACGACAATCAGCCCTAACAAGGCTGATTGGTGATAGTCCCGATGACTGTTGCCAACTTATTTTATTCATCCCGCACTAATGGGCGGACAGCTATGCTCCGGAATCAATTAAATTTGTCAAATAAGTTTAAAGAAGTTTGCCAAAGAAAGTTCCAAATGTGTAACATTATTTTTAAAAAAATAATCAAGGAGTAGCTACGTGATAATTTCAATAACTGGCGTTCTACATTATTATGTTGGCTAAGGTTTGCCTTGAAGCCACCCACACGTTACTAACACATTATTTATTTAAAATATGAAAAAAGGGAAAAAAAGACGTCATCAGTGGATTTAATTAAATCTTAATTTTATGTCTCCGCGGAAAGGTTACTAAAGTAAGTTACCTTTTAAAAGTCAATAAAACAACAGAATTCTTTAGTCTCCCCTTTCCCTGAATGCCAATTGTAAGACAATCAAGTCATAATTTCAGCTTTTGTTCGCTATTAATAATTTCCTATTAAATCTGAAATCTTATCGTACAGCGATATCTGAATTCGAGAGTAATATAAGAACGTTTTACTCAAATCGCAATGTTGAGATTCAAAACAGCTTTGGTTTCCTGCTTCGTTAGTTGGTTGGTTTTAGTCTTTCGTTGCTCGAGATTTAGAAAATGAAAGAGGAGAGATGACTCTGTTGCTTGAAGAGAGAAGCATGGAGGAAGGAGAAAGACAGAGAAAGGGGGGGGGAGAGACAGAGATAAATAGGGATATGAAAGAAGATAATTGGTTTCCAGTAACTGTATAGCAAAAGCTTTCTGCTAGAACTACATTATCAAGGCATCGATTTACATTCTAGAAAATTATGTTTCTCGTCCGGTGGGCAAATGTTTTCGTTTCTTGCCCTTGAGACTTTACTTGATAGAAAAACGTCCTTAATCCAGAAAATATTGATTTTAATGGAGGAGATTGACCGGTTGTTCCTTATATTAGCTTCCAAAAATTTAGAAATGTTTATATAATAATTCGATAAGAATTTATAATAAAAGGAAAAAGAGAAATTCTTTCAAGCTGGTGGAGGAACAAATTATATATATGTTTAAGAATCTGTTTTACCCTTGACAATTTAAACCCGATTGACAACCTCATAAGCAAATACTTTAGGCACAATATGACGAAGCGAGTTTAGTAATTTGAATCAAAGGTTCGTTACAGTGTGAAACATCCTGATAAAAGCCAGGTAATCCAGCTATCAGGATAATTCCCAGTAACTTGACTGATTGAAACCGGACACCATTCAGTTTCAGAAATAATAGCAGTAAAAGAAAACCTAGAGCGGGACTCGAAGAGGGTCGTTTAGTTAGAAATCCCGCGTCCTACAAGCTAGACAAAACAGTAAAGTCTTAATTGTACACCAGAACGAAACAGTGTAGGCACGAGGTCAGACATGCATTGTTCAAACTCAGAAGGCATACACTAGGTAACTACCTCAAATTACGTACTACCACGACGTACTCTAAATTATAATCAGTTACCGATTTGTCAGTTGAGTATAGGAATCCCTATTGATTGATGATATTTTAATGTTTTCTGAAAATAATCTATAAGATGGCTGCAGTAAACACTTGACCAACATTGGACGTACCATTATTTCTATATATTTGCTTTATGAGATTGCCGTGCTCCTTTCAGTCGCTCGCAATGACAGAAAAAATGAACCAATATATGTATAGATCACACTGGAGCTCAAAAGTAAGAATTTCCAATAACTTAAATTAAATTAGTCGGTGCTTTCTCAGGATTAGTGTCTATAAACTGCAAACATTTACATCTCTTGGAAATATTTCGTAATATATCTAGAAAACTTTCGCACAATTTATAACAGTGTAGCAAGAAAAACCGACCCTGAAAACTGTAAAGCTAAAAAATTAAAATTGCACCACGCCTTATACTGTGATTTCAAAATATTTTCTAAAATAATAAATTGAGAAACTAGTACTACAAGAGTTGATCTAAAACATATAAAAGTTACATCTGTATGCAGTTCATGTGAAAAAATATTTTTTTTTTAAGTTTGCATTTGGGTTTTGTATGTATATTTAAATAATACACAAAAGCAAATATTTATTTGGTTGGAATAAAGAATAAAAGCTAATTCTAGTCCTGAAATATTTCATATTATAGTCAATAATATTGCACTTAATATACAATACTATGAAACCAATTTGTTGAGCTACATATTTGAAAGTGTTTCTTCCAACCCATTGTGCTCAACAGAAGATAAGATAACAATGGAATTAATGGGCGGTAACAATGCTCAACAGCATTTCGGACAAAGAGTTATATTTAATTATAAACCCCTGACATTAGTATAGCTGTATATGTCTCGTTGTAGAAAATTACTACGCTCTCGTACCAGTAATAACTGGAGACATGTTTTCTTAATAGCCCACGGGTGCACACAGGGGACGAACTTCGAAATTATTGAGCACTAAAGTTGAGAGTGTATAGAATGTAATGTCTTGTGTAACTGTGTGTATGTGTGAAAGAGAAAGAAAGACACACACATACACACACACACAGAGAGAGAGAGAGAGAGAGAGAGAGAGACCGTATGTAAAAAAAACACTATACAATATTTTTACTCATTTCGTTTTGTTCTGCTGGCATCATTATAGCTAATGACGTACTGAAAAAATTAGAAACCTTTCTTTATTCTCCCAGAGTAGATTATTTGTATTAAAAATAATATTTTTGTCACTGTTTAAAGTGAAACAGAAACTTTATAATTAGGATGATATCAATTTATTAATGCTTCAATCTTACTTAATTTCCTTTTTAAACCATTAGTAGATACCTATGGCTGTTCGGAATCAGTGAACTGTCTTGATTTTGCCTAGAGCAAACGTACCTGAAAATCATGAAAGAAAAATATTATTTTAGTATTGATATTTTGTTCGTGTTTTGCACATGATCTGACATATCCAGTTTTTTTATTATTATTATTTTTTAATACACCCACAAATTTCTGGTGGTGGTTTCTCTGCCCAATTCTCGAAATGTGCATAGTTTCGGAGCTACGGTCTACGGAACGTTTTGGAAAATTAACTTTAAAGTGTCACATTTCCGACACCACGAGCAGTAAAGCTAATGCGATTAAAGACTATAAACCTGCTCTATTTTAAAATGCCTATTTCAAAACTCCTCATTGGGCGCGCAAAGAATTCCGCAAAGAAAGTAGGGGATTCCGGAATATTTCTCAAGATAATGTAGGTTAAAATAGGCATGAATTAAACGACTTCTCGTGTGAGTAAAGATGATATACGTCATCCCCAGCATCCAATGGGACAATGATATTCAATATCTTTAATAACAAATAAATACAACGTTCGATGAAATTACACAGTTGTTATTCCTGCTTGTTAAGCAATCATTCATCTGTTTTTTTAAATACAATATGTTCGCTATATGGATTCTAGGCGCACTAGAGGTATCGACTTTTCGCAAAGAAATTATTGTTTCCAGGTAGGAAACCTAATTTCGACCCATCTTTACGACAGAGAATTTTTGAGAATCTCCTAATTCCTTTGTAGAAACCCTTGAACGTCCATTCAGAAATTCTGATGTACGCATTTTTGGATGCCGCACCAGCTCTACTTTTCGTGGTGTTAGAATATGAAGTTCTAAAGTTAATTTTCCCATGCTTTTGGCAACTTGTAGCTCCAAGACGACGCACATTTGGTTCATTTGTCAGAGGAATTTTCGTCTTGTTCTTACGTGAGGAAATACTTTCAAGAAGTTCGTATATGTAATTGTAAAACACGCTGTATATACGCATTACATAGATATAGAGCGAGGGAGGAAATGACAGAGAGAATGCAAGAGAGAGGTTACATTTTAATATAAAAGGAGCAAAACAATTCTAACATTTAACATTTTATTGTTTTATAGAAATTTTAGCTCATCAACAAATTTTTAATTTTTCTCTAACAAAGAGGGAGACAGTAATCTTGGCTTATTCCAAAGTATCATACCGGCATTTCCTAATACGAATTAGGGAAGCACATAAGAGTCTACTAACAAGGGCACCGGATTCTACGTATCTGAAAGAGATAGAGGCTTCCTTTTTGTACAACCTGAAAGAGGATGTTTAAATGAGTAAGGGTAGGTGGAGATATCGCCCAACTCCTATAATGTTGGTCGGAAAAAGTTTCCTTTGTTAGTGTGCAGTGCATTGCTGCGTTGTAAACATGGATGTAATAGTTGTTTTATGAATATAAATGCCGGAACCTAAGTCCAAGCCGGACCCTAGCTTGGATTTTTGTGATTAATTTCGGTATCTTTCAGAGTTATGATTTGAACAAGTGTGATTTTTACAATATGTCCTTTCCACACATAAAGCAATAAAACTATATTCCCTCTATCAACAAGCAAGAAAGCAAAAATTATTTTTCTTACCTACACATGAATTCCTTAGCACGAATTTCCGCTTTGCCGTAAACGTGAAGCTCTTTTGCTGTTTTTAATCATGTTTCCACTAGATGGCAAACTGACTGTTTTTGGAAAATCATCCTGTACTTCAGCTTATGAATTTTGTCAAGATGGTGCTATATCTAAGACACTTGCTTACTAAAAGAAGAGTCACAAGATATTTGTTGTTTTGCTTTCATATTCGCGCTGCTTTGCGAGAAATAAGTGCATCTGCTCCATTCTTTCAGCGATAAAATATATAATTATTTTGATTAGTAAATATTCAAAGTGTTTATTACATCTTCAAATAATCAAACTGAACCTAAATATTCTTTCGTAAATTAAAACAAAAACACATCTAGGGTGTTTACCATAGAGTTATAAAACCTCCACTAGAGTCAGCATTGGCGCTGCGATCGTGGCACCACTTGAAAGTTGGGCGAGAGTATGTTTGTTTGGCAGAACAACACGTATTACGAGCTGTTATGGTTTGCTCTTTGACATTTTCTGCTATGGTTCTTCGTATTTGAGAAGAAAACGCCAGGCTCCTATGCTGCTTATAGTTATACTGAGAGATTTAAGAAAGGAAGTAATGTATCGTTTCACAAATAAATGCTCATAATTTAATATTACGTGAAATAATGATTATGTAGAATACTGTTTCGTGCAGTTTATATCTGTGCTAGTAATACAAAAGAAAACCGGCATCCTCGAATACAATTATTTGATGCAACATTGTGTTAGATCGATAGCTATAAAACTGTCCCTAAATAGCAAAGGGAAGACGAAAATAAATAAAAATAAGTATTCTTACGTTCAGAAATATTGGATGGTTTTCATTTAGACCTTTTGGATATAAAGTAGTTATATTCGTGTAGAGAACATGCTAATTATATCTGTCTATTTAAAATTTAAATATTATTAAGCCCATAATGTACTGTTGAATTTTATGTATGGCCTTCAGACACCTATAGCTCAGGCCGGAATAGGGGAGGGGAAAGGATTCGGGAAGATGTCGGCTATATGTTGAAGGTGCTATCCTGGCATATGATTGTTGTGACTGACGAAAAACCTCAGTCAGGGCGGTCAACTGCTGGGATCCAACCCACAACCTCCCGAATTCTACGCCAACGCTCTACCGCTGAGCTACGGCGACACGGTAGGTAATGTGCTGTTGAAAAGATTTGTTAGATTACGGTATTTAGAACAATGATGATGATGATGTGTGTTCTGCCCGAAGGCAGATCTCAGAGATAGGTGAACTAATCGTGATTTACCATTACCTTCCATCGCATGAAGATGATGTCCTAAGGATGGGACCTACAGTTTAAAGTGGGTTCCGAACAACTTGTGTCTCTGCAGGGAATCGAACCAGGGATACCTTGATTACACAGTTAAGAACAATATAAACATATATTTAACATAATAACAAAACTAGATAAGAATCACTTCTTATCGATCAGTCTGTCGATTAGGAAGACTCGTGAATTCTATATACCTAAAGTTGGACACAATAATATACTTAATAGGTTATTCGTATTGTTTATGATATAAAGTTAGAACATTTCAAATGCTAGAAGAAACAATGTTGTTTTTAAATATTTTTAAGAAAAGACTTTTACCATAAATTTAAAGACACAGTACTTAATTCTCAGATAACATTTCCGACATGTTCTAAGCTAATCTCGGAAGCCCTTTTTCTTCGGTGGTCTATATAATGTCACTTTCCATAGCTGGTAGAACTTAAATATCAAGTTAAATTTGTCCGAAAACTAGAGATATATGTTATACACATTTTTTTTATGGCATAGATCTTGTTTCAATAATATTTATGTGAAAACTGCCGACTACTAGTGTATGTCCGACGACTGGTTCCCTTACAATATTTTCAATTTTATAAATTTTCTTTGTAAATCTATGCAAGTAAACCATTGGTTGTATACAATTACAGTATCAGCAATTTGTTTTTGTAATATTTATGTCACTTCCGCTGAATCCCTAATGTTGTATAATATTTTTAAATGTATGTCTAATGTTTCTTTTTTCAAATAAGACTTTAAGTATAAAAATTATATTATTTTATTTAAATGAAATATAACATAAAACCCGGGATAGCACCTTCAAAATAGACTCTGGTCGACACCTTCCCGAATTCTTTCACCTCGCCTAGATGCCTAAAGGTCATAAATAAAATTCAGAAATAAATGTTTCAGAACCAAAATCAGAGTTATCAAGAACGTTTGATATAAGTGATTTTATATTAAATTATACCTAATATTCATCAATTTAATTCGAAATTGTTTGTATCTTACGTATTTAACTTAACTAAGGAAAAATCTACTGCGAATTTGTTTATTTTCCTTCATAAAAAAGATCGCGCGTAGCAAATACAATACCAGGCAGTGTACGGTCGCTGTTTTGTACCAAACAAACAGGAAAACGAACGTTCAACTTGCGCCGGCTGGGAGTTAAAATTCATGTAGACGGTGGCGCCAGCGCTGCCTCTAGTGGAGGTTTTATAACCCTATGGTATTTACCGAAATATACTATGGCAGTGATTAGGGGTTCCGCTAGGATTTTCACTTTAGGGGAAGTGCAAAGTCAAAATTGGGAGGGTGTAAGTGGAATCTAATATGGTTTCTATCGATTTTTGACCATACAAAATTTTGAAGTTAGGTTCAGAAACCGTACAAAGTTCCACTTACACCATCCCAATTCTGATTTTACATCCCCAAATTCAACATTCTGAAGTAATCCCTGTACTATATTATAAATTGTATTCTTTTATGTTGTAAATTAGACCCGTTCGGAATTCTGCAATGAAAGTTATGCATTCATAATAATTGTATTCACAATTCCGGAATCGGAGTGACAAATTTTGTGTTTTCGCAGTGTCAAAATTTCGACAAGGTAGAATTCCGTAGCACCACATTTAAAGAGATTTGCAAGGTAATAATTCTTTGGTGTTGAATTTTCGAAGTGCTAAAATTACGGATTCCAAGAAATTCTGAATTCCAGAATTGACTTTGAACCTGCAAAAATATGGTAAAGTGTTTCCACATTTAAATCTATGTTAATATAAACTGACCATATAAAATAATTAGCTTTTTTTCTAATATCATTTTTAAACATTCGGTATTATAGAGAATACGCACCGGTATCCGGTATAGAACGGTACTAAGGACCTTAAAATATCTATATCCTTGATAGGGAACGAAATTCACAAATGTTGTCACATTTTTTAATTTTAAGGGAAATAACAATAATCAATATTTTGGGAGCGGCAATGCCCCACCCCCCTCGGTGTTTGTCGGTATACATTTGGACTTGGTATCTGACTGCTAATTTGTTTAGGTTGCTTCGGAAAACAAATCGAAGCTTTTACTTAGAAAAATTGTTGATAACATGCAAAAATAGAGCATATTCCTTTGAGAGGGCACGCGCCCCCAGCAGCCCCTGCCTGAATACGTCACTAAAATAGAACTTAGAATACTTATTTGAACTTTATATCCTTCTAGAATATTCAGTTAGGCATATCCAGTTATAATGTTTTCTTGTAAGGCTACTTACAAAGTTCACAGTCATGGGATCCGGCGCAGATGGGTATTTTGGTGTTTATTGGTGGAAATTTAACATTGATAATCGACTGTTAATTGAAGGTGAGGAGCAGACAGGGCACCCGGCAACGGTTGTTACTGAAAAAATATGTTTCGTGTGGAAGCTATTGTGAAGAAAGATCCGGGAGTGACTTAAATTGAGATAGAAGACCACATTTATAATCATAAAGAATCAGAACACGATAATTTTCGCGAGTCACATCCATCTTTACATGCAACAATGGATTGCACACTAACAAATAAAAATGTCTTCTGACACACAGGATAGGAGCTGGGCGATATCTCCATCTACTCTTACTTAGTTAGACATCGTCTTTCCGGTGGTTCAAACAGAAAATCAGTATCTCTCTTTTAATTACGTAGAATCCGGAAAATTACTCTGTTTCTTTGCGTTACCTAAGTTGCTTTCTATTCAGATGTCTTTTGTGGTAGAATGCAACTTTTTGCATGCGAATGACTCAAACAACAGCTTTCGTGATGAACGGTTTATATTCTAAGCATGTTTTTGTACGATTCGGGGTGTTCGAGGTCAAATGTATTTCTTGTAAGTGGTTCTGATGCACACAAACTGACTTAATTTATTATTTTTATCTATTATTGAGGACTCGTTTTATCAATGTTGCTGATATATATGAGAATAAAACCTTTAACTATTGTACGCAATATTTCGTTTAAAGAATGCGCCACATTCTAGCAGTGTAGGTTGTAGGAGCAACAGAGTAACTCGTAAAACGACACGATTTACAGAAAGGAATTCGTATGTTCTTAAGTCATGAAAATATCTGTTTTCTTTAGTTTCCATTTTCAACATTTATCATTCGAATTTATACCGATTATACTTCTTGAGCTTCGGAGGTAAGGATTTCCACTGACTGTCCCAAGTAAACTAAAGGCTTTAGTGTATTGATATAGTCTAGTTCCTGATGTTACCAAAGAGGTTAATAAATCAATTGATGATATGTGTGTACATGGAAAGAAAAAAATAATTTCAAAGCAAAATTTAATTAACTTTAAAAACTAATATAAATACCAAAACAGTGAAATAAAACGGAAAACTTTTTCAGTTAAAAATGGAATGTTTTTGATAGATAAGTGGAATATAATCATCAAAAGGAAATATGTTTAGTTTATAAAGGTTGTTTTCAAGGTTGTTTATTACACTAAAGTATTCATATTTTATGAACAGAACATATAACACTTTATGTAAAATTCAAAAATTCTATATTCTGATAAATATTTTTACATTTTATAATACATTATTAATAAATAAATGTTAGCGTTACGTGCAGCTAATATTGTAATTTTTCTAAAAGTGTCAATCAGTTAGAATTGAAAGGAACTAAGTGTGTATGATATAGAGTTGAAAAAAAACACACACACATAATATGTTTGTACATAGCATTAATGCTCATAGAGCAACGATAAAAGACGAAAAGCATTAAAATCATAACCGAGTTTTACAGGTACGGTTGCTACCTTATCTTTGACTGAGATGTACACATATATCAGCGTAACTCATAAGTTATGTCGTATTTTTGCACCATGAGAAACGAACGATAACTTACCTGGAACACTATTGTTAGCTTGGGAAATAGAATGGACTCCAAAAAACTCTGTCACCTGTCAACCAGTTGTCCAATCCCTTACTGAAAAGAGTCACCAGTTTCGAAGGCAAAAAAAAAAAAAAAAAACTGGCAAAGTGCAACGATCACTACCTCGTCATTTTGCAGGTTTTTTTTCGGAAAGGTGGTTTTGCAGGCTGCGAAAAAGACAATAGTCTGTTGGTGTAAAATCTGGTGAGAACACCATGTAGAGATTTTCATCCAGCGTACATTCCCCGATCTTAGCACAGATCTATCTTGCCGTGTGTGGGTGCGCGTTATCACCACGGATGAGCACACCCTTGCGATTAACCAAAGCAGGATGTTTCGCCAATAGTGCAGTCCGTAGGCGTTCAACCTGCTGACAGTAGACATCTGTATTGATGGTCTCGTTACGTAGCAAGAGCTCAATATAGATTATCTATCCCACTGATATCCCACAAAACACTCATGGTCATTTTGCAGGGGTGAAGATCTTGTTTCGGCACAGTTCTTGCGCTCTCTTTAGGTACCCGCTGCCGTTTGCATATATTATTGTAGTAGAGGGCCTACTTTTCATCCCCTGTCACCATTCTTTCCAGCAATGGCTTACGTCAGTGACGGGTGAGCATGGAACAGCAGATGTCAACCTGCTGTTCCTTCTGTTGAGATGTTAGCGCATTGTGGAACCATTTTTTGAAGTTTGAAAGTTACCCAAAGTGATGAAGATGACGATGAACGGTTGAATGGCTAACATGGAGTTCGCCGGCAAGGTCTTCAAACTATTTGCATTGAATTTGCCACCAACGCTGCCTCGCAGGGCATTGTTGCCCAGCTGCACAGGACTCCCTTCTCGTGGCTTATCGGTGAGGCTGGTGTCCCAAACCAAAACCTCTGGAACCACCTCTGGCACTTTCGCACATCCACAGTGTTCTAACCATATATGGCATTGATGTTTCATGCCTCTGCGCTGGCTGGATGTCGCTGGAGGAATTCATATAGAACGACATTCTGTATGGTGTCCTCTGACACTGCTTTATTCAAACTCAAACGACACTTCTAAAACATGGAGTAGATATATAAAAATATAATATATATAATGATAGAGTGTTAGAAAGCAGATTATTTTAAGTAATTTTGCGGTTGTGAGTTGTAGTGGTGGTAGTAATGCAAACAGGAGATAAATACACTACATTGAATGTAAAGGCTCCATGTTTTGGCACTTACGCCTCCCCTCCTCACGACACAGATAGTTAGCCTTGTACTTAGCACTCATCAATATCGTTGCAATCGTCACAACAAAATACCTGCCGATGGTCATTGAGTGTATGCGCAGTAGCTTCAACATAGAATATAAATGGTACACCAAAATATACCACAATTGTTGCCTGTTGAACACACACGACCAATGAATAGATAGTATACCGAGAACTTGTTTACTATTTAATGCATGCAACCTTTACTAATTGTAGAATACACAAAAATATTTACAAATTCAATGTAATTTATATTCATTATTCAAATCGATTTGCACATACACAACCACTGATAGAGTTCGAGGTATCAATACAGATTTTTGACACTTTAATTTAAAACTTGTAATGATGTTTGCTCGGAAAATAGAAAAACACATTCATAGGACAGACTTCTGCGGAGATCGACCAAACCGAATAATTTGCGATACGGTATACGAAGGAACAGTTTTGTGGTGTTGTTTCATCTACTTTTTTTCTGTTCTACCCAATTGTCCTTAAAGCATGGAAGCACCAAAAACATTACATATTCAAAAAATAAGTTGGAGAAATTCACTCGCCAAGTTACATGTTGTACCTCAATTCGTCAAACTTGTTATTTCTTGGGATCGAACGTACATAAAGGTCGCCAAACACAATTTTAAAACATTGATTTACACTAGGATGTCACTCTTTGCTCATCTTCATTCGGTGGTCAGGTAGCGAATATCTCTCCGTGGTTGGGGTTCTTCGCGCTTTTTGTTGAGACCGCCCTCTTTCTGTTAAACACTTCAAAAACAACCAATAAAGCACTTATGATCAAATTTAGTTGTTGTTAAACGTCCAGCGAATCACTCTTGAGGCCCTGCACGGAACATGAACAAGTCATCACATCTACTCCGTTGGTTACGTCATCATGCAAAAAAAAAAGGAATGAAGAGAAAGTAAGTTTTTTCGTGCTTTTAGCCAAATTAAGGAGATAAACTTTGCGCTTGGCATCACCACACAATTTTGTTTCTTTTTACACAAGTACGTACAGTTTAAACCATTAACTCCTGACATATTTGCGAGAAAACCATTGAAATTCACTCAAACTCAACGGGAAATTCCCGATTTCTTTAGCAAAGATGCTGTTTTTTTTTCAATGGAATAGGATGGGGAACTCAATCATGTAGGTGGCGGCATCATACGGACAGACAGGAAATTGCTCGAAGTGTGATGCAGTCATCGTAAGTGAACGAGAGCAATGAAGAGGAAGAAGGAAAACACGCCAATCTCTCTCGTGCAAGCTGGCGAAAAATAACCGTGTGTGTAAATGTTCCGATCACTGTAGCGGCTGGAGAGAAAATCAGTATGCATATTAACTTTCCAATTACTGCGGCAGGCCGTGGAACACCATGCTACAGATTGGCGCCTGAGTTCAAGAACCTTCTTGGCTGTTTTTCTTATTATCTCAGTCAATATTTTATTTCTGCTATCGATGTCTTCTTCATCCTCTAACTCTTCCAAGGCGCTGAATCTGTTGCTTAGTTCTATCTCGAATGTCTGTCTGTGTTTTCCAATATTTTCCAGATCTAAAACTGACGGTTTTCCTCTGATAAGCTTCTTTCTCTCTAGTTTAGTATTTAGTTTCAGTTTACATCTCACCATCCTATGATCACTCGAGATTTTGAAACTGTTTAGAACAGACACGTCTTGCACAATTGCCCTGTTATTTGATAGAACGTAGTCTATTTCGTTTTTGGTCCCATTTGGGCCTTTCCATGTCCACTTCCTCTGGGGCGGTTTCTTGAAAAATGTATTGGAAATGAACAGTCTGTTGGCTTCTGAGAATTCCACAAACTTCTCTCCTCTCTTGTTTCTTTTGCCAAATCCAAAGTTTCCCACTTTCGTGTCACTGCTCTGCTTGGTTCCTACTTTCGCATTGAAGTCTCCCATTACAATTTTGTAATGCGATTTGCTACTATCCAAAATCTTCTGAATCTCCTCGTATAGGTCTTCGACTTCCTCCTCCGGGTGCGAGGTTGTTGGAGCGTACACTTGTATAATTTCCATACTGTATCTCTTGTTAATTTTTATTACTACCCGTGCGATTCTATCTGAAATTCCTTCAATTTCTGTGATTCGTGACTTCAGGTCTTTATTAATTATAAAGCCAACGCCTGTCGCTTTTCCAGTTTCTGTTCCTTTGTAGTAGAACGTGTGCCCTGACGGTAGTTCCAACTGTTCTTCATTGTTCCTCCACACTTCTGATAGTCCTATGATGTCCCACTTAATCCTCTTAAGTTCATTCTGCAGTTCTTCTAATTTGTCCTCTCCTGCAACTGACTTACAGTTAAGGGTCGCAACGTATAGGTCCGTTCGATTTGCCGTGTCGGTGTCCTGGCAGTCTACAGTCCAAACCCGGGCATTTTGACCCTCTGACTTCCTGCAGGACTGACCGCTGCCGTTGCCAGCTGCATTCCGTCCTCCGGGTAATGAGGTCCTCCGAGGCTGTTTCCTTGCTTGTACCATCATATGTAAAGAAAGGAGGGGTGCTGACATTTGACTCACCACGCTGTCAACTAATGCGGGTTGGTGAGCAGCCCATCCATGTTCGTTCGCCAAGCAGTTGCTTGGGTACTAACAGGCCCCACGACGTGAACGTATGGATTGGACATTAGGCGTCTACCCCGGTCGGTTCCCTTAAGTCTCAGCAAGAGTAATTAAGGGGTCTCCTCCCAGTTAGTGGCAGAAGCCTTTTGGGGCGACAGTCCCGGTTTCCCGGTCCTGTCCCGGTTTCCCGGCTATATATATATATATATATATAATATAATCATAATTCACAGGCATATTCAATCCAGTAGATGAGGCCTCTCCCGGAGGGACGAGGTGGTCTACTGCGCCCACGCTGACGAAACGTGTTGGGAGAGGAGACCCGATGCTCTCAACTGTGAACGTTACCTCTTTATTCAGGTAGCTCCCCAATTGGCCTCACGACGCTGGGTAGACGCCGCACAGGCAACACCATCTGGAGTACTGCAACGGTCACCCGTCCAAGCACTGACCAGACCCAGAGCTGCTTGACTTCGGTGATTTTACGGGAACCCGTAGACCAGTACAGGGGCTCCACAGTCAAATGGTTAGAGCGTTGGACTCATGTCCGCGTGGTCCCGGGTTCAATTTCAGGCTTGAGTCCAACTTTTCGGCGTCCACCCAGCGTCGTGAGGCAAATTGGGAAGTCACGTAAATAAAGACGTGACTGCCACAATTCGTCTGGTAGGCCCCTGATATGCTTGTTCGTGGTTAGGTACGCGCAGGGCTGACCACACAGCCGTTACTCAGGTGGACGTAGTTCCACCAAACACGGGCAGATGGCGTTGGGGCAATCTTAGGGTCTATAGGACTGTTACGTCAGTGGTTTATATATATTGCATAAAAATAATTGTTCGTTAAGTTTAGGTTAGGTCTTTTCAACATAACTACGCATGAAACTCAGAGAAGCATTTGTCGTGCAGTGCTACACCACATTATCTACACCCTTTTGTTGGTTTGTTCCTGCAAATAGCACAACGACGCCTCCGTTGCTTCAAAATAATCATATGTTCTGCATCGTGAAGGCGTGCTACTGGCGATATATAACTTCCAGGATGTCTTGGTGCACTTGGTCCAGATACACTTGCAGCAGTTCCATACTTTTGCAGTAGAGCCTTCACTACGTCTCTTCGAAATGTTAAACTTTCACTGGTTAGGCCTTTTGTTCTTGTCAAAAGTCAAGAATTATTCATCACAACATCGAACATCCAAAATGCAATGGGTATGTAGCACATTTTGCCTCTGATGTCAATACGGTAAGTTGCTATATGTTGGTCCATTCTATCCACCGCACCCATATATTTACTGTTCATTTTGGTGACATTTGGTTGGGCAATGGTTACTTTTCTCTTCTCTGAAGATGAATATCTCCATTTAGCTGATAACGATTATCTTGCAAACGTTGATAAGTTTCTTTGACAACAATTATGTTGTGACTGTTATGTCAAATAGATTTGAGGTGTATCCTGTACAAAGTGCCAAACCTGTTATTCTTCTTCGGAGAAGAGAAAAGTAGCAATTTCCAAACAACATGTTATAAAAATGTACAGTAAATGTCTGAGTGGTGTGTATATAATAAACAAAAATGTATCGTATTGGAATCAGAGCGATATATATATATATATACAGAGAGAGAGACAGAGAGAGATTGGGCTGCTGCTGTGAATAAAAGACAGTGGCGATCACAGTGAGAGCTTCGGCTCTCCTCTCCCAACCCCCCTGGTCAGCGTGGGACCAACTCAGTAGACCAACCCCTCCCTTCGGGGAGAGGCCTCATCCTCATCCATTGAATACGGCTGTGATTTTATATATACAATGTTTGTTCTGAAACTAATAGGACTGGCTTTTTTCTGAGTGAA
This sequence comes from Lepisma saccharinum, assembly GCA_022664845.1. Classification (NCBI taxonomy): domain Eukaryota; kingdom Metazoa; phylum Arthropoda; class Insecta; order Zygentoma; family Lepismatidae; genus Lepisma; species Lepisma saccharinum. The sequence continues at coordinate 36,395 of JAGDQP010009756.1, read as the reverse complement.
TAGGCGGACAAGAGGCGGTCTGCGCGCGCACGATCGGTGGAGGGGGATATTGGGAACTCTGGGAAACAGCGGCAGCAGCGTTGTCAGGTCTACAGATTTATCTGTAGATCTACAGATTTTCCAATGGAATACGGAAAATCAGATTTTTTGTATGATCTACAGATTTTTCAATAATTTGTCCACAACTGAATTTAAGCTTGAAAATCATCCCTGTCCCATCAAGAAAACATGTAACTTCATCAGGATCAGGAACAACCAGTTCTTTTTTTCTAATTCAATAGGCTTTTGTCTGTATACCCGTGCCGCCTAGAGAGAGGCAGATTTGCATTTCTCTTTTCTTACACCCCTCCCTTCAACCACTCTTGTCTTCTTTTCCAGTGTGGTTGTAAAGTGACCGCTTCCTACCTTCGGGGGTTTATGACAAAGTCATTGGAAACTGAAAATCAGGGAGGAGCACGGCATGACTTACAGGAGAGGGAGAAAAAGATGTAAGCTCACATAAGGTCATGCAGACTATAAATAACAGTCTAACTTCAATTGTGAATCTTTATTTTTTGAAAAGATGAAACATAGCCTCATTTTTTTTAATTTTTTTTTTCTTTATTTTAGACCCTTGTCTGAAGCAGAACTACTTTCTCGTTTCTTTACCTCTACCAAAACTTTCTGTGTTTCAGAAATTATCAATTTCCTGATCAGTGGTTAGAGTAGGTAAGAAAAAAAAAAAACAAGAAGAAAGTTTGCAGACATTTCTCCAGATATTTTTGTATTTCTACAGATATTTTTTGCAGTATCTACAGATAATTTCAATTCCGAACCTGGCAACGCTGAGCGGCAGTCGGCTCTCGGCCGTTGAAGAGGACAGGTCGCTTGTACTGTGAACCCCTGTCGAAACGCCTCGTCACGGAGAATCATGAAGCGTTTACTGGAGCAGCGATACGCAATCAAATTTTGTGTAAAGTTTGGTAAAATGGGCAAAGAGACACACGACATGATTAAGGAGGCCTACGGTGATGCTACGGAGGGTGTAAAGAAAGCACGAACGAGCAGATCCAAGCAAAAGTCCATGCTCATTGCTTTTTTGATCCATGCTCATCCACAAAGAGTTCGTACCACCCGAACAAACAGTTAAAGCAGTTTTTTACGTGGAACTCCTCAAAAGACTGCGAAAACGCATTGTTCGTGTCCTTCCAGCCATCGCAAACAATTGGCGGCTGCACCATGACAACGCGCCGAGCCATACAGCGTTCGGCGTAGTGGAGTATCTTGCCCAACACATTGTCGCAACGCTGCCTCATCCCCCCCACAGCCCCGGCTTGGCCCCGCCAGACTTTTTTCTATTCCCGAGATTAAAATCGACGCTCAAGGGGAAGCATCACGGCTCGGTACAGACGGTTCAACAGGCCGTGACGAGGGAGCTAAACAGCATTCCGGCCCAGAGGTTCCTGGAGGCATACGAAAACTGGAAATCTCGTTGGCAGCAGTGTGTAGATGCGGAAGGATGCTACTTCGAACAATTCTAATCGTTTGTACTATT
>JAGDQP010009756.1:389-34761 GCA_022664845.1 Lepisma saccharinum | reverse complement strand
GTAGAGATGCATGCTAGGAATAACCAGGAGGGACAGGAAGACGAATGGATTCGAGCACCCACCTAAAATTGTATAGCTTCTAAAAATCCATACTACTCAAAGTTATACAATATGGCTCATAACATAACTATAGCGCTATCTTGTCTTTCTAATAACACTATGCAAAGTTTCGGAAACAAACGCGCGTAAGGTATATGATGTCTTTTGTGGAGGAAAGTGGGTGAGTAAAACTAACCATTACAGATTCCTGGAGAAAAAAATATGATATAACAAATTAGATGTAATGTCAGATGCAAATAACAAAAAAAGCCAGGAAAAAAGACATCATAAAATGCAAGTCAAGCAAAAAATGAGCAATTGTTCATAACCATATTCAACTACCTCGAATCGAAAAAGTTGGTCGTTACCGATCAAGTGGGTGTATGGATGCAATAGTTTTCATTTATTTGAGACAATGATCAACTACACTTTTCTTTTAAACCTTGAATTTTACTTTCTTATCATTTTAGTGCCCTGTAGCATTGTTCTGTTCAAAGAAATAGCAACATTTGCTCACTGCCATACCTGCCATCTTTAAATCTCTGCCGTAAACGTCATTTTTTGTTTCTCCCATCATGTCAGCTGATTTGAGTCATTCCTTACTATTTAAGAAAAAAAATGTATGTCGCTCGATTCATTTCTATACGAATTAATGCGTATTATTTCTATAAACTAGTTACGATACATGAACTGCTTAAAAACTAAAACGAGAATTCAAGTGTAAATATCAGATCCTTAATTTTAATCCATTTCCTGTAAACGGATAGCATAAAGTTCGTTTTCAAAGTTTACGAGACTTCTCTTCCTTTTCGTTGCCCACTTTTTCTTTGTCTTCTTAGCTTGGCAAAGTTACTAAACCTTTAAACCCAATTTACGTTTTCCTCCAACCAGACTAATCCATGTATTATACTGCAATGTAATCAATGTTAGGGATTAAAGAAAGATAGGGTTCAAAGTATGTCACAACAATTTAGAATTTCGTTTTGAAAGTAACAAAATTTAACTTCCTAAGTAAGTTATTTTAGCGAGAGTTCACTAAGCCAATATATTAGATTTTATGTTTGGAATCAATTATTTCTCCCACCCTACAGACTCGAATTCAGGTGAAAAAATATTTCGTATGAGTTTCAACATAATTATCTACATATTTGCTAGATAATACATTAATTCTTTAGATAAAGCAAATATGTATTTGTGCGTTTATTTAAGTGATACTGCCAGACCCTGTGATGTCACCTAGACCCAAAATCTTGAGCGTACCCCAACCTTAAATTTGTATGGTACAATATCGATAGAAACCGTGCAAAACTCCACTTACACCTCTCGATTTTTTCTATACACCCCCCAAACTGAAAATCCTGACGCAGTCCCTGGTTTATTTCAAGTACAATTGGAATTGTTATGTAGTTGTTATAAGAACGAAAAAAAGTATTAATAAAATGCAGAATTTTAATCTTTACTTTTTGGATTTACAAAATTCGTATGTCCGCCTCCAGATCGCAAAACTAATAATTAGTTTTGGCTGCCTATGTGTGATGCAACATTATTTCATTTTGCCTCGATCCTTCTAAATATTTTTATCTTTTTTCTATGAAGCGTTGCTTCTTCTTGAAGTGTCCCTTCAGAATGAACGTTCAAATGTACATATCTACAATTATGTAATCGTACATTTAAATCAAACGAGATGTTCTTTTGTTATTGGCTAATTTCTCACTTAAGCCCACCATAGAAGCGGCTAACCTTTTTAGTCCTAAAATCACTATATTCATTCTTTTTAAAAATAGTTTGTTTATTTTGACACAATATGGTCACTGCGATACATTAACCGATCTGAAAATACGACAAGTAAGGTAAACCGACTCCTGTTGTTTTCTGCTCGTATTGCAACCAAATACCACAGCTGTTACCAATTTAAGTAAATAGAAACATAGATTTCTAAAAGTACATGATTTGTTTAGCATAATAGTTTATGAAATACGTATTGACTCTGGTAAAGGGAAAAGCAAAGCCAGTGGCAATAAGGGTGGCTGAGGAGATGTTATATAGACTAAAACAATTGCCACTGTTTGACCACATGTTGTCAAGGGCACTTGTCAAGTACGTGAAGTCAGGCCGGAAAAAAAGACCGTGGTAGCTTTCCGGTTAATGCAAATGCCCTATTCTACTGTACATGCTATGGTGAAAACACATCTTTTGGATTACAAGAATTACTAGTCCACCGAGGTCACATATGCTGCGGTGCACAACTTCAGTGCACGTTCACAGGACAGGATGCTGTGTTATCCAGTCTATCAGTAGAAGAAGGCTAAGCCAAGGTGAACCATGAAGGATATACAACTGTGAGTGTTTTTCCTGCATGCGTTTAAATTGGCATAATACGCACGACTAGAGGCGAATTATAGTATCATTGTGTTTGGTGTGTTTACGGCTAAAACACGCACCAAACAACACCAGTATGAGAAATTTCGTTCCGGATATTTAGCACTGTGAACACTGACTGAAAGGAACTTCAAACGAGGCCATGAATAATACCATAGAGGCTGATCCATGATAAAGTGTTCGTGCTATTGCACACAAGCTTATTGCACAACCACTGGAGATCTGTACCATCCTAATGTGAAACAAATTAAAAAATGAATGCAACGCATGTTGATACCTTTGAAAAAGCCACGCCATCTTGAAGTGGGCTATTATCTTATTCATGCCAAACACGAGATTACCATGTCAGATATAAATGGATATTGAAATAACAATGTTACAATCGGAAACGATTAGAACAATGCGTAATTAGGAAGCAACGCCAAGGCCGCTGTGGTGTTCTACGTTGGACAAAATTCCTCATGTCCTCCTCCGTCTTAGCTAAACTATCGGGTTGCAGCTGTTGTCCATCTGTCCTCAGAAATCCAACAGTGGTAAATCATCATGGTGTTTACATGTTTCACGACAATACTCGACCGTACGTCCCACGAAAGACCATGCAAACTCTCAATGAGCCGCAGTTTGAAATTCTTCCTATTGCCCGTCTTACGTCCCCACTGATTACCACGTCTTTCGTCACTTTGATCACAAATGTCGCTGATGAGAGAGAGGTCTGTAATATGGATGAAAAATTCTTCACATCACGGAACCTAGATTCCTTTTCCGCGACAACCAATCGTTGGACGAACGATAGCAAAGATTCGTGAATCCAGTGAGTGATCTTGACCTTGACCAACTACATACGGTTGATTTCATTATGTAACTTTTCCAAGAGGCACATGTCCGCCGGACCTTTGCATTACACAAACTCAATATAAAGAAATTCTATTTGGCTTGATTTAATGTTACTGCCGTATGCATGAGCATTCTAAACTTACATTTATGGACCCGAGATGCAGGTAGCTATGGCCTAAAACCTAAACATTTATGAGGGATTTAGTACCTCGGCGAACACTCTTCTGAAACAAGGGAGATGAAGCTGGCTGTCAGACTTTTGTTTTGGTACAACACCAGCATTCAATTGAAGAAACTTGCGGAAATTCTGAGAAACTCCGTGAGAATGGCCAACAATAAGACTCAAAATTTTGCAGAGAGTATTTGAAATAACTACTAGACTAGGGGACTTATATCATAGCGTCGTTGGTGCTGAACTTGAAGAGCCTATTGAATTAAGCACGAATCAGGATTGTACTTTAAAGTATTTCTTATTATAAGCTGACATCCCTGTCAAGTAATCTAACAAGAGATGTGAATTGCTGTAACGAAAACTACAATCTGTCAACACCATACCAGACGATTCTGAAACATCATAACAAGTACATTAATACCCTCCTAGTGCAAAGTATATTTATTATATTTTGCTTAATATCCCGACACTCTGACAGTCTCAATAAAAAGTGTATTCACTGTTTAGGATGATATATAGAATTAAAATGGCGTACAATTTACATTTATTGCAAGAGTCTTCTTATAAACAAGCAGAATGCGAAGTACTCTTCAAAAATCTAATATTTTTCTACATAAACAACATATGAAGATGTATATATTCCCAGGAGTGGTGACATTCTCTTCCATTATTGCAGGTTCACACGCCAAGATGTGTGTAAAAATTTCAAGAGGGGAGAAAATCCTGTCTCTGTTGGTTAACATACACACATATTGCACGAACATGGAAAAAACATATTCTGAAAATCTATTCACTGGATGATTCCGTAAGTAAACATTTCAGCAACTTGTAAATAGGCATTTCCAGGTCGTGTCGCTCGGTAACTGAAGTGCTCTTCAGAGAGCCGTGGAAAGTACACGGTTCCTTCATCATCTTAACCCTCCTACTACCGGATTTTTTTCTTTACACTGAATACCGTTGGGGTCACTGGTGACCCCATTTCATTTATTGAAAAAACTCTGCATTTTTATTAAAAAAAAAACATTTAATGGTGCTCACTTTTACAACTATTGTGTTTATTTATACATTATGTGATAAACTTAGCTTTTCTACTCAGATAATATGACTAATGTGTTTATAATTTTATAATATACGTGCAATTATATATAGAAAAAGGACAGTTTTGCACATAATGAAATAAAAATTTGTTTAATAACTTTTAGTATAGTTAAATTTTCCATTCTAATACCGTATTTTAGACAAAGAATTTAATTGTAAACAGTTCTGTAAATATTTGTTTACATGCGAAGTGAAGTTCCTTTGTTCACTAAATTTTGATCTGCAAGTAACGTAAATAGACGCTCACAAACAACTTGCACAAAGTCATACTTTAATTTTTAGTCCTTATCACATTTGACACAAACAATCAATGAGTGTTGCTTACACACTTGTGTGTTGCATTTCTTGCACATGTCTTGATGCTTTCTGTCCACAGACCGCTCACAGAGATAACAACGACCACGCTTTCGTCCTTTATTTGTTTCTGAGGATATACTCGGGATTTCTGCATGCCGAAGTCGGTTTTATGTAGTTAGAGACTTTCCTAGTTCAAGGAGAAATATTCTCCTTCTGTAATTATTTTTGTTGTTCCATTCAGGATTGAGTGAAAGCCAAATGATGAAAGCGTTGAGGGCACTGATGTCTAGCATATTGTAGAAAATTACCATCGGCCATCTTCTTGTCATTCTTTTTGTAGTGTATGTTCTGACTAGTTTATCCATTGTATCCACACCTGATTTTGTCGCGTTGTAATCTAATATAATTTGCGGTTTTGCATCTTTTGTTTCGTCAACATCCTTAGAGAAGTGCATGCTGCTTAGAAGAGTTACTACTTTACCCTTCTTTGGACAATAAGAAACAATAGTCACCGAATCCTGAAATCCAAAGATGAATTCACATCTCTCCCGTTGGACTGTGTGAATTCAAGCGGTAGTTCAGTACGATTCTTTCTTATTGTTCCTAGTAGGGTTAATTTTCTTTTTTCAAGCTCTCTGGCAAGATGCACACTTGTAAAAAAATTATCAGTGGTAACATTCCTCCCACTTCCCTCAAGTCCTTTGACCATATCTAGTACTACCCGCTCACCTTGGTTTGTTTCTCTTTGCTGGTTAGGCTCCTTTCCCTTGTACACTTGAAGATTCAGAGCATAGGATGTTTCACTATCACACGCTGCCCAAAATAAAATTTTCCCGGTTTTGATGGAAGGTATTGACGAAAATAACAACGCCCTCGAAATGACACTAACTGTTCATCAATAGTAATGTTACCACCCGCTACATACGCATCCTGTAACGTACTTTCCCATGCATCGAAAACGTCTCTAATAGGAGATAATTTGTCAGGACTACGATTTTTGCGTCGTTGTTCAGCATCATCGAATCGGAGGCATCGAGATAACTGTGTAAATCTATTTCTCGACATTGATTTGTTGAAAATAGGTCGGCCATCTTCTTTATTCCACAAATGTGTAATACCTTCATTGTGTGCTTTGTACACTCCCGCCAGTATAAGAAGTCCTATGAAACATTGAAGTTCACCCATATCAATATTCACCCATTTATCTCCATATGTAATAGTGCCTTCCTTGTTTGTCAATTTCAAAATAGTTTCAAGAATATTTGGTTTCATAAAAAGTTCGAAAGCAGATTGAACAGTATCCACATTTCTGATGCTGCGCCGTGTTGGCCCTGTTGCGGTCTTGATAATATTGCGGGATGGAGTCCTACCCTGAGAAGACCTGAGTGGACTACTATTGTATGTTTCTTGTCCATTCTTCGACCTGTAAAGAAAATACAGATATGCATAAGGCAATAGAAAGAAAAAAAATGAATAATAATTTTGCAATAACATAGGATGATCAACACAAACAAGGATCAAAATCAAAATAAGGACTGACATATTTTTATCATCGTAGTTGATCATGCTCATTCGGAACTATTTTAGTGGATTATTCGGGAACACAACATTGGATAAGGATTAGACAGAGGAAATAATGATAAGAACAATACAGAAATTTGTGTTACACAACCGAAAACTAATAAATCAGGATAAAAATACAATAATTATTACAGGACTACGATTCCAAGAAGAAGAAAAAGCACAGTTTTCATACTATTTTTCATTACTTTCAATTCTACAGTCCTACTACCTGATCAAACGCGTGATCCACCATTTACATAAAGTAATAAAACCAATGACTGATAATAAAAATGTGACAAAACTAGAAGTAAAAGTCCAATAGAATGTACTTACTTGTAAGTTGCAGATGCTAAGGCTTCATCATTGCTTCTTTCAAGTACACATACATCTTCAGAATCTAGATGTGAATCTGAATCATATTCGTCTGTATCATTATAGTTCACAATTTCATCTATTTCACCGTCATCACTAGACAAAGCATCTTCTCTTGCAAGATCTTCTGGCGAAGAGTCAGAAACAAGGACTTCTTCATTCAAAATTTTTGCTATTTCTTCGCTAGATAGTTTTTGTGATGCCATGGTGCTTACAAAACATTCGAGAAAACAATTGAAAAGCGACTTGTGCCTAAATTCACTTTGAGGAATTAGAGGCATCTATTGGAAAATCACTAAAGTTATTAATAACTGTTGGGGTCCCATGTGACCCCAATGGTACTCAGTGCAGGAAGTACTAAAATTTGCGCACGCATATACACAAAACAAAATCATAATATACCAAAATGGAGTTCTTAACAAAACATGAAAATTCAATTTTTTTCAAATTTTTGCGTAATACTATACTCGTGATATACAATGTTAAACTTAGCTTGGGGTCATATAAGACCCCATGGTATTAGGAGGGTTAAACATGGAGAAAAAACTGAGATAACAGACACCTACACAAGCATGTTTTTCATCTTAACACTCAATCATTTTATATTCCCTCCTGAAATATCCTTTCAAATTTCTTTCACAAATCTACACACACAGAGACACAAAATATATACAGGTATTGGAAAAAATAATGGAAACCTTTGTGGAAGACGGAACATTTTCAATTAACATGGTGTTGGTCTACCTTTAGCACGCAATACAACCTACATTCTGGACGGAATAGACCGATACAAATCTTGAATAGTGGTTTGTGAAATTTGAAGCCGTTCTGCATGCACCGCAGCCTCTAGCTCAGGCGGAGACGAGGACGGTATAAATCGACCCCCCCCCCCGAACCCTGGTTTCCAAAAGAGCCCACAGAGAATCGACTATATTCAGGCCTGGAGACTGTGCGTGGCAGAGAAGATGTTTAACCTCATCAGCATGCTCTTGAAGCCACTCTAGAACAAGACCAGCGGTGTGATTAGGAACATCCTGGAATATGGTATTATTATCTGGAAATAATGTTTGTACCAATTGGTGGACCTCCGCAAGAGTTCTCTATATACTGATGCACTGACCGAACCGTGTAACGTGACAAGCGGGGATGTCGAGTACCATGATATAGACCATAATATATCCTCCACCATTTTCGACAATCTGGTCGAGACAATCCACATGTTGGCCACATATGGAAGAGGGAAAAGGGGATTCGTCCGACCACATGACACGTTGCCAGTTCGCCAACTTCTAGTTTTTGTGGGCAATGCACCATGCACGTCGCCTTGGAGCATTCTTCTCTGTCATTAGGGGCTTGGCAATAGGAACACTCTCATGGATACCCATTTTACGCAGTTCCCGTCTTGCTGCTTTGGATGGCACTGGGCTGTTTAAGAACAGATTAAGTTCTGTACTCAGTTTATCGGACTTTGTTTTTGCGCGATGTCATAATCCGCTTCAAGATCTGTCGTTCCTTATCCTGCAGATTCATATTTCAACCATTATTGTGCTTCGCCGACCCTGTTTTACAGTGCACTGTGTATTACGTGGCTATTACTTTCCAGACCGTATTTTGTGTTACACCGCATAACGTCGCTGGTTTGCTTACAAATGCTACAGCTCGACGGGCACTTACAATTAGACTTCTTTGAAACTCCGTCAAGTGATACGTACATACTGGTCATTCATCACACACTTTACAACAAGATATATTAAGGTTTACAGCTACACCTATTCGCAGAGATACAGTATTGAAAAGTGACATAAACTGAAAAAAAAAATGTTTTTTAAAGGATTTAGAATTTTTATGTAGTTTGCACTCTGCCTACAAAAAAAAATATGCAATTTTTCCATTGGAAATTAATTGTCGTGTTAAAGTGCTAAAAAACTGATTTTTAAAGTTAAAAAATTATACAACATTTTGCAAAATAACATGAAATGCAAGAAACGAAAAAAAAGGATAAGTCAAAATCCACGTGTGGGAAAGGTGAAAATGTTTTGTAGGCTACAATCAAAGTGTTAAATGTTCACTTCCACACAAAAACGGAACACAATTTGGCATAAAAGCATTTTTTTTTTTTGCTAACACAAAATATGTAGTAAAGTAAACTAAACCAGGAGTATTTCACAGAATCTGAAAAAAACTGAAAGATTAAAAAAAACATGCATTTTAATCACAATTTGATTTCAATAGACAATAAAATATGCGATCCCATTTACCTTTACCCTCAAAATTCTGTGATCCCATTTACACTGCATATGCTATTTCTGGGGAAATTAGAATCATGAACATTATTAACATTATGTTTTTACTGTTGCAAAACTTAACTATTTCCCCTCTAAAACATTTTTATTTTCAATTTGAAGCAAAGCTATATTCCAATATTGCTACATTTGTTTCCACATAACCTTTTAAACTAAAACACGCTCACTTTGACGGACTACATTTGTGTGTGTTCTGGGAAAACAGTGATTACTTCTACAGGAAAATACATTTTCACTCCAAAAATAAATACAAATGTAGAATATTCGTCAGACTTCATATTAGCATAGCCATTTTTTTCACCTGTTACAGATTGACTTTGAAATGCCCCCTGATCCTAATTACCCCAACTTCCCTGGAGCAGTAGACAATATTATAAACAGAGGTCCTAGGAAAAAGTTGGACATTGCTATCGGTATTGAAAGTGAAATTGAAGGGAAAACAATAAAATATCTGACTGCGAATCCCCAATTTTACACAGAATAAAGGAAAATAAGCGTAGAGAAAAGTGCGAAGGCTTTAAATTAGAAGAGGATCATGTTGCTAAAAGGACCTGTATTTGACGTGTTTCCAGTTCGAAGTAAAACTGTCCTGGAAAATTGAGGTCGAGAAATCTGAATCCAAATCTTAAATTGCGTTCATTTACAACTATGCGTGGAAATTTAGAATAGCGAAAGGTAACCAACCGGAACACCCCGCATCAACTTTAAAACTTTTGTGATCAAAAATCGATACAAACCGTGCAAATTCCAATTATACCCTCCCAATTTTAACTTTACCCCCCTCATCCAAACTGAAAATCCAGGCGGAATTCCTCCGTCAAACTTCCTGCATTAGACTTTTGTTTAAATGGTAACGTTTTTTACTGACAGACCGACGAAAGTATAACATTAAAAGCATAAGCATCCCAGGTGACAGTTTGTGTGTGTGTGTGGAGGGGGGAGTGTCGGGTTATTTTCTCGAAAACCACGTAGTCATCCTTCCGGTAAGTGATATTCGATTAAAACTTATGATTAAAGGACTTCGCATAAATTTCTACTCTTTTGAACATTTAAACTATTTCAGCTCAAGGAGACTGCCATAAAAAGATGTGACCTTGATAATCGGAACAAGCAACACCACCAGTGAACTACGATTTAAACAGTGGTTTTTAATCGCCGGTCCGCGAAACTCTTTAACGGCCTTCGGACAATTAATATATTCAATTATTATTTAACACTCGTTTTGCAGATTTAGAAAATGCAACTTTGAGATAAACGTTTACATTTCCTTTCCAAAAGGAACTAAAATCTGTAAATGTTGTGAACATTTTGAAAGTCAAATAAACCTATAACTTAGTGGCATCTGCCCGTTCTGTCTGTAAATTGTTCCCTATAGTATGCAGTTCCATGAGTAAATAAAATGATGAACAACATTGATTTAAAGAACACAACCTAAAACAACGCATTTGTATTTTGGTCTTAGTCCATAACTTGCTTGATTTTATAAATAATTTGTAGATCTGGTATTGAAATATTAAGCTCCTAACATTTATCTTCAATAAGTGGTGGTAATGCGTTCGACGACTGAAGAGATTCTGAACTTTGTTGCACAGTTAATTTATAAAGATTGTCTCTCTAGCACATTGGTCAAGTTCGTCGTTGAAAATAAGTCCTTTCGAAATCCAGCTAATTATTTTTTATCCAGTAATCTCTTCAGTATATCATATAAGGAGAAACATGATGAAGTACATTTGTTCCACGTATCTAAGTTAGCTAGCTGCAACTGTAACAGAAACAATTCAGGTTTTATCACTGCTTCCATCAAACAAATGTATTTCCTACGATACCAAAAGTGTTTACATATACTCTAACCTTTCCTTAAAAATATACAATATATCGAGGGTTAACCATTGATGCTTCGTATCTATATTTTTTGTCACCTGAAGTGTTTGTTGTATTTTTATCGAAAGGAAAAAAATGTTGGACTTTTCAGTTGAAACTCCATAACACATAAACCTAGGAGTAAATTGGACGCTTATTTTTTTAGGAAATCTTAACTAGAAAGTCCATCAATTTTTCTTCTTTCAATATAAAGTCAACAACAACTTTAGGTGGCAAAAATATATCAATGGTTAAACCTCGATACGTTAAAATAGTGTTTAGAAGTTAAACACTATTCGAAAGTGATCCAAAACTGTATTTGTTAGTGTCAAAAGATACTTTTGAGAACGCTTAAACAAAGCACATATTTTCAGTGTGGAAAAGAAATGATCGTAGTTGTTAGGGTGTTCAGGTGGATGTATCTCCATAGTTTAGTCCAGTCAACAGAGCGTCCAATAAGGGAAAAACTATGGAAAACTGGAAAAAAATATTTTCTTTACAACGTGTTACTTTTGCACCCCCTCTAACGTCCCTGCGTTCACCGCATCTTCCAAAAAAAGTGCCAAAATATTTTTCTTAAATATTTCACTTCAAAGACTTTTAAGAACAAAATATATTATTAGAAAAAAATGGACTACACAAACTTCTCTAATAAGATAGGTTATTATTATTTTCTTCTAGGATTCACCGTTCAAGCTCTAGATGCGCTTTTAGTTTGCAATTTTTCCAACACTCTTTTGTAACAACAAAAATCAAACTTTAATTTTGTTGTCTGACAACTTGTTACTTATGTCCTTTTGAAACACCAATATACGTCTTAAGAAAGTAGGAATGAAAAGACATTTTATACCTAGGTGTTCACGTAATACTATCTAGTATATTTATTAATGATAAAATGATAATAACCTTGTAAGAATTCACAAAAGGAAATGAACAAACAAAACTTTGTTTCGAGTATTATTTTATTTCTGAGTAAATGTAAGTCATTGTCTCATAATATTATTTAACTCATGATAATGAGAAGATCTATTTTGGTTGCATATCAACAAGAACGTCTCATCATTACTCTCCTGGAAGAACAACAAAATTGGAGAACGACAGGCACTTGCAATGTTTTCAGTTCACTGACCACTTTAGTTATTTAATCCAGCTTTTCTACAGCTCCCTTTGTCCTTTGTACAGCCTCTACAACACTTACACGATATAATGCAGGAAAGTTCTGCAGTTACACATTCTTCATCTGTTACAATATGAAAGGGCCAATGCTTGATAACTTTACAAGCACTGTTCGTCCATGTCTGTACTTGGTGATACAGTGTAAAATGTAAACGAAGATATTGGAAACCACATTGATTTTTTTTTTCAAATATTTCGTCAAAGAATGTACCTCAAATATTGAAGAGATTCACTCTAATAGTCGTCAGAATAGAAGAGCAAGCAAATTCTATTTCGACCTCAGCAATCTCCCAAGGTTCAGCAGATGCAGTATTTTTGACGTTCTTAAGAGCACTATTTTTGTGAAGTAAATTATATTTATTCCAATTTTCCACCATTTTTTTTCCTTATTGGGCCCTCTAAAGTTCTCTGTTGAATAACGTAGTAATCTACACTACGTTCTTATATTTTTAAGTGTTACAATTGTATACATTCTCAACAAACATTAACTACCATTTATTATTAATCTACATGAGGAATCATTGTCATATAGTTATTGCTATGATTGCTATTTTTGGCCACCATCTTTTGTCTGTTCTGTATCAGTAGAAGTAGTATGGAAAGTAATGGCAACGGTCTCATATTTAAAAGACCTACAAGTATGAACTACTGTGACTGAGTGAAATGATACAGACCATTAATAGATATTGTGTGGTCCGGAAATTGAACCATACTTCTGCTGATTATGAAACTAGGGACGAATTTATTAAACTATCACGCACTCTGACATCTGTTGACAATATAATTTAAAAAATAATTTCATTATTTCTTACGGGTGAAACTTTCTTATATGAAATTCGTGAAAATATGCAGGTAGAACAGTGGTTCTCAACTGGTATGCCGCGGCACACTACCGTGCCATGAGATTTTTCTAGGTGTTCCGGGAAACTTCTGAAACTTCCTGATTTTCCTGTGAAAAGAAATTCCAACAATTTCACTCAATATTTATTTTGAAAAAAGGAACATAAAAGAACAAAAAAAAATCTTAAGTTAAACATATTTTACAGGGAAATTATGAACTTATTTACACCTTACAATTAAAGGTTTGAGTTACTAATGAGGAACTTCAGCTTGTCTTTTCTTACACAATACTTCAATTCGTGGTGGAATTGAAGACAAAGACACACGCATTTCCTTGCTTAACTGGCCGAAGTCTGTAACGTTTCTTTTGTTTCATGGTTTGTTTGCTTGTTTGTTAGTGCTGAAAACCCCAGCTCGCACACGTAGATGTCAGAGAAATATAAACAGAGTATTAAATGATTCCTCTGCTATTACTAGATACTCTGTCTTTGCTAATATCCGAAACTTGACAGGTTGTAGTTCACTGTGTTTCAGTTCAAGTGTTCGGCTTGGTTTAATAATATTATTACACATGTAGAATTAATAAAATCTTAACTTATAGTCTAAATGGAATTGATTTTTAATAATAAAAAAAATATTAGTGACCAAGCTTTCTGCATTGTTGCCAACTCCTAGATTAGTGTATCGCGGAAACTCAATACAACGGATAGTGTGCCGTAAACAGACGAAAGGTTAAGAACCACAACTGTAGAATGTGTGTAGAAGTGCTGATGGGATCTTTCTACAGAATTGTAATTCAGCCACATCGAATATATTACATTACAGAGTATATACACATTTACATAGTGCATATATAATTTTTAAATTTAAAATTGTCTCCACATTAGCGCAGTGATTCCGCAGGCCCTGGCCCCCTGTGGGAAGGTGTCGCCCTCCAAATCCTCGAGCGAACCCACCAGCTTGAACGTTCTAATGGTAAAACGTAAATAGAAACCGTGCAAAACTTCACTTATAAATTCCCAATTTTGACTTTGCACCCCCGAAACTGAAAATTCTATCGGAATCCCTGCATTTGTGCAACTTTTCTATTCCTCGAATTAGTGTCTGAATACATTAATGTAGGAATATTTAGTAATAAGAAACACGATAAAACGTTGATACAGTAGTCGAATGTATGTTGTAAGCAGGGATCGAAAATAGCGGTGGTCCACTAGCCAATGACCAGTTAATATTTTCAAGGGCCAGTAAGTTCAAAATGTAAGTAGTCCTGTGAGCCAGTGCTTTCTATAGTGCCAATATATTAATAAACATACGACGTAGTGTATTTAGCGTTTCATCGAACTGCTTTCTTTCAGTTTTCAAACACACACACAAAAGTAAAAAAATCGTGAAATCGCAGAATCTTAGGAACAAACAGTTGATCAACATCTTTACCGCAAGTACCGGAGACAGAAAACATAACTCGTATGCAACGCGGATACACCGTGTTATCACTGAATTCATATTGTATAATTATGATGTTGCTCCGGCAGTACCCTTCTTTATAGGCAAAGGAGAAAGAGCCAGACGCCCCAATATTTCTTCCTACGACCCCAGAATCCCAGCAGATTATTCCGAAAAAGATATTTAGTGAAACAAAAACAAAGGAAGTGTGATAATTCAGACATCAGAGACATTTCTGTTCTTAATCATGATATTGTTTGCTTTGGCAGACTTTTTACAGAGCTATAATTGTTATTTCGTATTTGGTATCCTATATAGCCCTGTAGTCTAAATAAATATAATAAAGTAGACTAAAAATTACGCTAAGTATAATTCTTTACTGGCTCAAAAAATTAAACTTAATTTCCTATTCAAACATTATGAAATTCGACATATATGAACAATAGATGCCTTCCCACTATGCTAATGGTGCATCACATATAACACAACATAAGCTTCTAATAAATTACATTTTCCTACTTGGAAAAAATAAAACACTGCAGTAATTCCGCATGTTTCAATTAACACTAATGTGTTCAGTGCTCAGACAGAACCGAAAGGAAAACAAAAAGCAATGGGTAATATGCAATCAGGTTTTCATCAATATTTTGCAAGAGATGCGAAGCATACGTTGGTGCTACAAGCGTAGACATAGAGGAATATGTAATATATATTTACTTACTTATTCTTCAGTTCTACATACAATGTAGGCCATTGCTACAATGCCTCGTCATTCCTCTCTGTACTTGAGTGCATCATTGCAGTCTCTTAGTCCACTGTCTATTCTTTATGGTGGCGTTAGCAATTTCATCTGTTTCTTTATTTTGGTGTTCCTATTCCCTCCCGGTACTACCACAGAGAACAAATATACAGAGATGTAAACTTCATTCATAACTATCTACGCATTTCTATCTGGCTTCGAAAAGGTTTCTTCTCTTGCCCCTAGATGTCTCTGAGTTCACTAGTTAATTTGTATAAATATTCTGATGATGCTTATGATTGGTTCATATTTTCATATTTAAGCTAGAAGATAATTTTGAACCAATTGCAGAACTTCAGTTTACCAAGATATTTAAGAACATAAACTTTTGAGTTCAAAGACATCTAGTGGAGAGACAAACAATTTCCTCAAAACAAGAAATAAATGCTTAGTTATTTATGAATAGATACTTCTCTGCATAGTTCTCTATAGTACTACCTGTAACATTGCTCCCAGTCCTGTTATTTAGGCAACAATTGAAAAGTGACGGTTGTCAATAAACAAGAAGTGAAGGTCAGTTTTACAGTTTTTATCAGGGCTGAACTGGTTATCTTTTAACAATAAACCTTTCACGTCTGATCAGGGTTTCCGACAGGATTTTTAGATTGGGTGGAGGTGTAAATTCAAAATTCGAAGGGTGTAAGTGAAGTTTTGTACGGTTTCTATCGATTTTACAAAACAAAAATTTGTAAGTTCGGAGGGGGGGGGGAATGTTGAGACTGGGGGTAAATACCCCACAGAGTGGGTCTGGCGGAATCACTACATTTAATGCAAACGTTCCTCGGATATCATTCAACTGACAAAATGGAGAGGAAATGTAACAGACAGGGCCATAGTTACGGCATCATCCCAACATTCCTCTGGTAAAACTGAGAGGAACATTTAAAAAAAATATGTTTAAATGAATTGTATAGTCGGTAACAATATTATGGCTTTACCTGCGAAATCTGCTGAAAACCTTAGCCAGGATAATCGGCAGCTAGGCTCGAACCTGCGTGCCTAGCTATTAATAATTCGTAATCTGATTTTACCGACTGAACTACGGGAGCTGAGTAAAAACAACTTCATTTTCAATAATAAATCGAGTTTCTCTGCAGTAGGCTTAGGCCACGCGTTCCCCATCCTTTTTTTCCGGAGGAACGTCGAATGACGTATGCCTCAGACTTTAGATGGACTTTTAGTAAAACTACAATTCAGGTCCATTGTTGTAAATTAAATGACAAAATGCTTTAAGTAAAACAACATTTATGTTAATGTTTATAAATTTAAAATGTTGATTATAATTCTTTTAAATTCTATGACACAGTAGACATTACATTGTTACATCTTCCAACGAGTTATAAATGCCTCTATTAATTTATTCTATGAACCTACTTTGATTGATAGGCTGTTCCGAAAAACAGGAGCTTCTTGAAGTATGAAATTATATTTCTCAGGTCATGACAAAGTGATGAGAAATTGAAAGGCGTTCTCTGCATTTGCTTTTAATTTGAGCGACGTTATTATTTATATAGTATACGCTCGACAATACGTTATGAATATGTTTTTTGCTTTTTGTGTGGTACAAAATCAATACAGGTTGAACGTTGAATATATTTTGCTGGCGTGAGTTGATCGGAAAGCCTGTCAAGAACATTCAAGCATGAATTCCCACTCAAGTGTAAAAATTGATGTAAAGCTACCTTTACTCATAATGGCTGAAAGTGTTTATGACTTTCGCTAGCTGGCTACACACACGCTCCTTCATCCCATCTACCTGCACACACAGACTCAAATGGGGGAAGCGGAGAAAGCGCAAACAGAGAGAGAATACTTATTTTCAAGCTTCAGTTTTTTTTTTAAAAAAAAAAGAAGTACTCCCTGCGCTTGTAGATAACGTTTAGTTAATTAATTTATCTGAAAAAATCTTATTGTACAAATAGTCATTGGAGATTTTAAAAATCTTAATGAATTTTTTGAATATTTTTTTTTGTTTTTGAGATACAAGGTATCCAACTTATAGTTCATTATAATCTCTGGCAACAGCAAATGAAAGTATGAATAAAAAACTATGAACTAAAACAGGACTAGGTGACCAATTTATTTATATATGAGGGCCAAATTATGGTAAGTGATATAGTCAGAGGCCGCATACTTTTTGACAGAATGTACATAATAATCAACTTGACATGTTTCATGGCAATAGTTAAATGTATTGGGCACGTGTAAAAGTTCTACTCGTTTTGGACTGTGCATAGAAATTTGAACAAACGAAAAGCCAATTCACCTTAGGACTACACGTAATTGTCATTGCAATCGATTACCTCTTGCCATTTTTCTCGTAGGACATGAATCCCACGCCAATGAAATTCATGAGGTATGGAATCGAAAAATTGTTGTGCGGCAGTTTTTACATCTTCCAAATCATTAAAGATTTTTCCAGCGAAGGAGTTATGCAAAGCGAGAAACAGGAGAGATTCTAAGTTAGGATAATAACGCGGGTGAAATAAAACCTGCATCCAAAGACCATTTTTTTGCCAGTTTATGATACTAGTAATATGTGGTTTGGCGTTATCATGGTGACTGACGACTCCTTGGCAATTCAAATCTTGACAGTAGAAGGTGACATCAATTGTTTCTTTAGGTTGCAGGGCCTCTCACCTATAAGTGGAGTTAACGTCAAGTTAAGCCTTCAGGCTCTTGCACGTCTGGCTCCGAATCGGGCGGCCCGAGTTTAAATCCCGACCAGAATTGTTTCAGTTCTCCTATGCATGGAGTTCTAAGGATCACTCATACTCCTTTCAAATTGAGAACTAGTGTGTCCTTGTCAGGTAAAGGATTTCAAGCGTGGAAGCTCACTTCTTATCGTTGGTCGAGAATATCTGCGGCGTACAGTTCGCGGTGCTTATGCGTTACAAAGGTCTACTGTTACCTTCATCATACACCTAACATCACCTTGTTGGGACGAAATTTTGGTTTAAAAGTTTTGATATTTATAAAGTGCATTTCTTACCCAATCACACAATGGGAACTGTGAATCCCCTGGACATATGAGAACAAACATATGTTGATGTGTTTGGCACTGAGTGTAAGATATTTTCTTAAGCACAGTAGGGTACATCGGCCATACTGGAAGCACTAATATTAAATTTATCTAACAATTTTAAGAGTAAAATCACCATATGTCACATGTTTTTTTTATACATAAAGTAATAAAGACAGCTTAGGTTTTACCCTGGATGATCTATGGCTAGTTCTCGGACAGGTTTTGGACCTTTAACAAAGAGAACTAAGAGTGAGTAAAATTGTATTAACATCATGACATTGGCACTTATAATTTTAGGTGGATTCAGAAAAACGTATGTCCAAACGGTAGATTAAACTTTCGGGCCCCTCGTATTGCAGTCAAGATGAGAAATAAGCACCTGGCGGGAGTACCATTCATTTACTCAGTCATTTTCAATCTCAGACCACCTTTGTCCTATTCAGACAAAGTATTTAACGACGTTTACAAAGAAATAGTGTGTTTTTAAAAGGAATTCGGTCTTGGAATTATTCAAGGTATCATCTCTGCATCTTGTTGCAAAACAGAGGTGAATAAAGCAGTATCAGAGTGGCCAGTATCAGGAATCGAATACGGAACCTCCCGAAGCGACTGTTATCTTTCAACACACAGGTATTTAAAGTTAAGTAATAAAAGGTAGAAATTAGAACGTACCATTCCGACATTGCCACCCATCAGATGCTACTTGATTACAAATCTTACCTATAAAGGAAAGAAGAAATAAAATATAATTAAATAAATTCAATATGTTTAGTTTCACACTACAGAATTCAGAATGTAGGGATTTATGAATAAGGTGATATTCGTTCTCCCATAAAGATCCGAGTTCCTGTAAGACATTATACTATATTACATATATTAACAATTTTTGAGAATTATGTTAGAAATAACATTTACCAATTCTTATCTAAGTTCAATTATAGACTGTAAAACAATGGAATTTAGAAAGAATACATATTGTAGAGAAGAAAGTAGTACAAAACTGATTATCATCTGTTGAAGTCTCTTCCCAAAATTGGTTGGCATGTTAAATTTACATCTCTTTGAAAGTAGCTATAACACTTGATAATTTAGCCATCAAAACCTGTTCTTCAGACTTTGCTTGATCCAAACACTCCGATGAATATCAGCAACACTGTTTGAATGTTCGTAAAAATCATTAGAATATATATTTCAAGCGAGCAATAAAGTACGAACAGATTATGGTTATGCAGTTGATATCTCAGTAGTACAGTAACCTCCCAGTAGACTACAGATTTAGGAGGCATCAAAACTCTGCTGGTTAATGTGTATGCATTACTAAAAGCTTGGACAACCTCTAGAAAATTGACAAATAGATAGCCCGACTTGCGATTTTTAGCGAGTCCATAAAATTTTTGGGGGAACCCTGACATTTTGTTTTCTTCGTATACATCGCAGACTACTGCCTCAATGAAAACAAGTAGAGGTTACAAAAGAAAAACCTTTGGAAAATTTTATTTCATATGGGCCAGTCTAGTAACGTTGGACCTCGGCCCGTCACGATTCGCCCTTTACCCATTAAAATCTACACTCATGCCCCTGCCAGGACTCGAAACCGGAACCCTTGAGTCGTTGGTCTACCGCCATAGACCGCACGGCTAAAGTAGAGGCTACAGAAACCAACAAGTGGTGTCAGAAACCAACAAGTTTGTTCGACGAATAAATACGAGTATGCTTTTAGGGCATATCGATATTCTGTAAACTCTTTTCACGGGCTGAATAGCAAAGACGATGGAGCACTGTTGCCATGAATAAATTACGAATTTCGATTTAAATGTTATTATGAGTATAGGCATCTCAGCTTCAGGGCAAATGAATTGGGCGAAATTAATGTTTCTGTTGCTTCATGGCAATATTCTTGCCAAGTCTGTTGGTGTGATGGTATCATATTACGTTGGCCGCCACCAATAAGGGCACTGTCGTTTGACACATGTCTGACAATATCTTCTGTGACATTTCGATCAACAGGTTCGTAACCAGTGAATGTACACCAAACTCTTCGTTATGCGGTTTAAGATTGTAATTGATGCTATTATCTCAAACAGGGACATATCATTACCAATAACATGATACGTATGATCCAAATACGCGAAAGGATTAATTAAGGTATTAAAACGGTTTCTTATATGTTTAAGATGTACTGACAGGTATACAGAAACTGTACACAGAAATGAAACGTTGGTAACCTTTCTCTCGTAGCCATGTCAATGAATAGGATAAAATTTAGAGAGGAAACTCAGAAGGAGCATCTATACTACCGTATTGAAATTCAGGGTAGCCATGTTATGAAAGCGGTAATATTACTGAAAGTAGCCAGGAAGACATGCAATGGAAGAGAAGGGGGAGATAGGTGGCTGGGAGTCGTAAAAAAGACAGCAGGTTTCATACATACATACATTCTTTGATTCAAAGAAAATGTAATGCTGCAGGTCCCTTAAATAATAGAAAGATGATACGGCTGAAAGATCTGCATGCAGTCCTTTGTATGCACCAGTATTCCAGATGTACTGATTACATCACAAGAAGTGTGTGTCACCATGCAAATGTGCATTATCTGCCCCACTTTCCTATAAGTAAGACGCACAGTTCACCTTTGCATGGGAATGTACACTTCAACGAGTAAGTCTATAACATCGTTACATACGCAAGTGGTTTCTCTATTTACGTAGTGTTTCTTTTTTCAGTAGAGGGATGTGGAACCTTAACGTTGAAAGGGCAAAAAGAAAGTAACAAAGAAGAAACACATGTTACGTTCTAATAACAAGGCCCCTTCTAGGCCTTTATTTCCGTTTCAACAGCCGAATCTCTGAAGAGGCGAGACTTACTTACGCACGTATGCTCCATCTGCAACTAAAGCTTGGAAATTGAACTTTTACGTTCCTCTCCGGAACAATTCTCAAGGTTTATTGTTTGCATAATTTAAAGTCAAATTACATTCTAGCCTGTGTTTCGTTTTCTTCCTTTTTCCATTTTCTTTCCTGAAGTTTCGTTTCTTCTTTTTATTATTATTATTATTTTGGTTACCATATTTTACTTTCTGTGTTATATAATGCAGTGTTTCAAAGAAGGTTTGCGACTAGAGCTATAAGTTTTGATAATAGCTCTTGTTTTTTCAAGAGAACAAAGGCTCTTTTTCAACATCATTGTTAATGACTCCACCTTTTCTACAAACCATGTTTTAAGCCTACATTTTCGAAAGAGATCAAAAGAGAAAGATACAAAGAACAGAAGATTGAAGAGAAAAATAAAAGAATAACAAGAGAAAAAGAAAAGGAGAATACTAAGAAAATAAAAAAATAAGGAAACGTAGATAATAAGAATGAAAGACAACTTCTATATATAAATTTTCTACACACTTCATGCGAAACTGATCCTGGGTTGGTACTTTTAATGAAACCAGTATAATTTGTTCTCCTCCAGACTTAAGTACTAAATGCATTTCTATGACTGCACAGCACTCGTTACACTGTGATTTCGTATAAAATCTAGAGCAGGAAAGAACATTTCCATTGTAATATTCATTGAAAGGTGGTCTTTACTATACATATGATTTGTACTGCACAACAGTATAAAAGGACTCATCTTGTATATGCATTTAATCATACAAGAGTTAGTTATCGGATTCTGTAACAGATGTATAGGAAAATAACGCAGGTTCGATTTTACTTGGGTTTTTTTAGGGAATCATCTCGAGAACCACATGGACGATCTGACGGTTGAATAATAAGGTATTAAATTCTAACACATGTATATTTCGTAATTTTACAATGAACGATTCAGGGTAAGCAACTGTATACCTTAATAATGTCTATGCGAATTTGAACAAGTATAATTCATTCGATAAATGTGAGAAGAGGCCATAAAACAGTCAATACTATTTGAAATTGTGGAAATGTGAATAGATACAAAACTGTATACAAATATCAGTGTGACCATTTCCCACTTAATTTGGAAGAAACAAATAAAAAAATCATGTTATTACCTTTTTAAAAAATAACCTTGTATATGGTAAATGTTGAAATTATCACAGAAAAATTAAAAGCAGCTCCGGCCGGGACTCGAACCCGGATCTCCCAGTTGACGGTTAGGTATAACACCGCCACGGCATGGCCAATTCTCTGTGTATACGGAATGTTCCTCTCGGAGCTGGTAGAGTGTCTAGACGAGAAGAATATTCCTTATACACAGAGAATTGCGCGTGCTGTGGTGGTGTAATGATAACATATCCAAGGGCGAAGATCCCGGGATTTGGGGGACCCTGCTCCCAAAGTGGAAGTGGGCACCCACAATGCGGGAACTCAAAATGCTAAGTTGAAGTCGGTTGTCCTAATGCGTACCTCCCTTTGGCAAATCTATTTCATTGACAAATCCCAATCTGAATGGGCCCTCCCAAAACACACACGTAAGTGCTCCCCGAATTTACTCAGAAATCGGCACCCTTGAGCATACCTAATCGGGAAATGGGATATCCAGGTTTGAGTCCCGGTCGCGGCGGCTGTTCAATTTGTCTGTGATAATTTTAAATAAGGAAATTGTTTGTACTATTTAGTGACAAGACCTAGGGCACGGTGTTTGTTGTTAATGATATCTGGAAATAGACTTGAACTTAATTTGCTTTTAAAAATTGTGTTAGATAATCTAACAGTTTTTTTTATTATGCTGTATAGACTAATATTATCGCCATGACTTTCCACTTGCGTGCTCTTGTATGTACCGTAACATTATGAGTGCACAGTAACATCGTACAGTTTTCTATCTGGAAGCATGTTTACTGTACGATCAATAGAAGGTACTTATTACCTACGTTTTATCTAAATACTCATGGCGTGATAATCATTGGACTATAATGTCCTTAAAAACTAGAGAAAATAATATTGTAACTACCCATTAATGAAACCAAGGTTACAAAAGCTGGAAACATAGTGAAACTTGAAGAAGATAGACATGCATACATCGTTGATAAATATAAGTTCGTACTAAGTGGAATAAATTCTAGTGCTTAATAAAATAAAGATATGAAATAATTAACAATAAATTATAATGCTATGAAAGGTGAAAATAGGAAGTGTAGAACAACAGTAAATCATTTATAGTTCAAAGATATATGAGAATATGAATTGTGAAGAACGGTAAGTGTATTATACTACAAAGAGATATGTAGATATAAAGTGTGAAGACCGCTATTACATAGAGATATGAAGTATGAAAGAACGGCAAGTATATTATATTGCTATGGGATATAAAGTATGAAAGAACATGAATAAATTGTCATGCTAAGGGGTATGGAGGTATACAGTGTGAAAGAGAAATGAAGTTAACAACAAGAAATAGTGAGACAGGCTTTCACTATGAACTAATGAGGAAAGATAATGAATTGCTAACTTAAGCTACATAAAGAGGAAGTACTGGAGAATGTATTCAAGACAAGAAGATTAATTGTAGCAAGAAGAAACATCTTGTTAGAACACTATTCACACAGGGATTGCGTATTGAGGGATTCTGTTTAAGGTAGGGTTGATAGAAAAAAAGGAGAGGGAGATGACACATGAATAATTTGATAATATTAAGTTACATCGTTTACTATGTCAAAAATAACAAATTAGAGCTGGGATACTACTAGCAATCGCTAAGTTTCTTGGTAGCATCATATCAATGAAATAATTAAGTTTTGTAGAATAGTTTGGAACATTGACAACTGCAGTGCTTAGCAATAGTGTTTATGCCAAGTTTGGTGCAGCTAGGTATAACTGAATGGAAGAAATTTGAACAATTGGTTGTTTTATAAAATGAGTTGACAACACTGAACTATAACACCAATTGAGACTTCCGGTAGCTCTGAGATAGTTAAACCAAGACCTTTGCAACGACATCTCAGGCATCTCTCTACGCCTTGTAGTTCCTCTGAGATTTCATGTCTGGAAACGGACAGACAGATTGAGCAGAATTATAAGGTCTCTTTAGCTTTGGAATCATGGAAACTAAAAGCACAAGAATGGGTGAATTTAAATGGTCTAACGTGGAGGATAAGAGTACTGATCCTTTGTTCCTGAGGTGTTCTTTTGTTTTTAATTTGAAATGCGTAGTTACTAAGTTCCACACAAGGATAATGTATAACACATACATATAAAGTTTCAAATGTAAAGACAGTCCAATCTTAATTATAAATACTTGTAGGAACATATTTTGTTTCTGTGCAGAAATATAAAATCCACACTGAAAAAATACACCAATGTGAAATTGCATTTTAGTCCTACATTGTGCTTAAATGTCGCTGTCTGCTTCCTTTCAATTAGAATATTAATTAAGTTTCCATTTTATTCAGCTTCATTTTTTTCTTTTTTTAATTTCACTCCCAGTACTCATATTGATTCTGCTCGGAAAGTTAATAAAGTTGGGAGGCCATGCATGGAGAAAGTCATAACGCTTTCATATCCAATGCTATTGTTTACATTTTTCTTCCCCTTAGTCATGTTTATTTGATATCAGGATCCAGATATATTTGTTTTGTTTCCTATTTATGTTTTACTACTCAATTTGTTCCATTGTTTGTTCAAAATCTTGTATTTTCATTTGTAATCGGTAGAAATATCAAACTAATCTCTCTGACAGCGTTTCAAACAAAGACAGATCTTCCCTATTGCATCTCCATGTGATCACATCTATATGTATATATACGTGATATCTCCAATATATAAGATTTTGTGGATTGCAAAATATTTATTTTGTAATATAGACATGGAAACTGCATATGGATGCGTAAATGCATCCTTCACCAATTCTTCACATAATCACCACGAACATTCAGGCATTTGTACCATCGCTGCCCCAACATATGGAAACTCTGTGGGGAAAACTCCAGGCTGAGCCTTTCGAGGAGTCCCCTGCGACAGGGTGTCTCATCCCCTGTCCCAATGCGAATGATACGTGCTTGCCTGTCGTTGTGGTATCGCATCAGACCATCAAGGGTACAGCTTATTCTTGTTTGACGATGTTTCCGGAGTAAGCTGACAAGGAACTCAACGTGCACGCACTTTTCGGTATCCCAAGTGGTCAGTAATGATTGTGTGAATTCATTATTGAATTATGGGTTTTATTTTTCTGTTGATGTTGCGTAGTGCAAAATAAATAAATCCAATTGAAAATATAATTCTAACATTATTAAAAAAATAAATAACGCAATATATAATTTGGAAGTTTAATATATAAACGATTGTTTTAAAAGTGAAATAAAACCATTTTTTTTAAATTGTGAGCGTTAATATTAAGAAAGTAACGTTAAAGCATGCTGTAAAAACAAATTCAAAGACACTGATGGGCACCCAGCTTGGCAAGTCGTTAGCTTGTTCGCTTTCCGTCCTCAGGGTCACGGGTTTATAATCCGCAGGGATCCCTTTAACAGTAACAGGTTTAAAAAATCTTTACAAATTTTAAGCTAATGGTTGCATATATATTTTCCCTGCCATGTATAATCATTTTGTGTTGTCACACAAATTTTGAACTTTAGTCTTTATTCTCATGAACCATTTTTTATGACAGTAAATTTACGTCAGAGATGTTAGCCTAATTCACATTCATGGGCCAAACAGGAAAATTTGGCTTAAGCGAGTCACATAGAAGAAATGAACAAATATTCTTCAGAACGCTTAATCCTTTATTCACCGAAATGTACGTTACGCCAGGAACGTAGAAAAATGTAATAGATATATTTTTAACATAGATAAATCTAATATTCTTTAACATAATGAATTACAGCTCGCATCAGAGGAGTTTACTTGAGCTGCAAATACGCACATACCCATTTACAACATAAGCTATCTCTGTGTTGATAGTAGTGTCATTGTATAAGTACCAACTAATATGACGCAACAAGCTGAATTATATTTTTATGGTTAAAGTAGCTTCGTGGTTGTAATAGCCCCGAGCTTCTACCCTATATTTTAACATTAGTTCTAATTCTTCATAAAATCAAATAAATGGACATCTATATTACTATTAATTCCAAACCTTTAAGATCATGTTGGACTTTCAATTATGGCAAAATTAAATTAATACTTTTCCTTACTGTATAATTCCCAAGCCATATTTTCAATTCTTTAGAAATCAACTAAGTATTTGTTATTTTGATAAATATGTTATAACTTTTTTTATTTAAGAGCGATTCCACGGTTGGATAGAGGGGACATTGAAGAATGCATTCTCGGTGAAATAACACGCAATCAATAAGAATACTATATAATTGTTTAATGTTAAAGTAGTCGTCACGCACTGACATCTTTGCAACTTACATTCTGACATTAATTTCCTCCGAATTCTCTAAAAGTATGGACGTCCATAAAAATTGAAGAAATCAAATTCAAGATGAATGTGTTGAGTATAATTTCCATTAAAAAATCCAGAATATATTAATATATTAAGCGTATATGAGGAAAAACACAGCGTCACTCGCTGACATCTTTAAGAGAGTTTAGGAAATGTATATCAAAGCATAAGTGCTGGTTGTAAAATGTCAGTGCGTGGCGACAATTTTAATTTTATACAATAAATAGTATTTTTAATATATACATGTTATTTAATCGAGTACGTGATCCTCAGTACTTCTGCTAGCATATGATATGTCCAATTTGCATTTGTTTTATCTAACGGAGATATACCAATTGCAGTCGAAAAGAATATTCTGAATGTCAGTTTGTGACGAGTGGTATTGCTTGTTAATGTTTTACACAAAATTTATTGTAATTAGGAAAACGTTTGAAATACTTTTTTGTTCGGCATTTGACTCTAATACACCACATGAAAGCACTTTACTTTTCACCAAATATTTTGCAGTATACAGTACTTTTCATAGTACATTGGAAGTTACACACTCACCATAATCTGAGAGTGTCACGCACTGACCATAATATATTAATGATTTACACCAAATCTAAAGTGATTAGAAAAATAGTTCCAAATACATGTTGTACAGCATTTAACCCTAAAACACCATACAAAAGCAATTTACTTTCCATCAAGTATTCTACAGTGTATAGTACTTTTTATATGTGGAGCGTCACGCACTGACATAATTATGTAGTCGATTTTTATAACGATTGCCAGGGCGTGAGAACGATTATTAAGAAACTAATCAATAGTTTATGTCAATATAGAAAAAAACGAAGTAGTAGAATTGTAACTATTTTCGTGAATTTTCAAATAACCCAAAAACAGAAGCAAGCTAATGATTACGCCATTGTACTAATGATTTTTTTTATTTCTTTACGTAAAAATGAATCGTATACTTTCTAAGAATCGATAACACTAATTAAAATAAATCCACAATACGATTCAATTTTTATCATAAGATATGACATATTCCTGGACTTGCTTTTAAATAATTGCATCCATTATCAGTTTTATTATTTACTTTTCAGACAGAAGTGATCAAATGTAAGCTCCATTAATTGAACTTCTAAAATTTATATCAACGCTTGAAGTTATTATCCTTTGGTCAGCAGCTGAAATAACATACAGTGTGTCTTCAAAACGGAAATTGTAACATTCTGTAAATGTACATATTGAAGGAAATTTGAATCTGGATGCAGAGCAGAACACTTTTCTTGCGAGTGTAATCACAAGCTGGTCTGCTGATTTCTACTCTAGCACGCATGCAAGACCGAACGGAGTTCTGGTTCGAATTAACTGTGAGTTACATTTTCAGAATCAACGTTCTCGACCACTATGTAAAACTAACCCAATCTATCAAAATAGCAAATCAACAAATAGACACATACGTTAGCAAAAATTAAACATTTGCACACATCACTTTGAATATGATGAACATTACATACATACCATTACTGAAACATTCTGCAAAATAGGATACAAAATAAAGTGCAAAATTTCAACATAGATCTTTCCAAAGCTTCAGGTGAAAGCATCACGATGATATATTAAAGGATCAAAAATTGTGCCCAGTAATCTGGTAGGAAAAAATAAGTAGAGACTAAGAAAAAAGCCAGTTACTAACATCATCTAGGGGTACAAAAGTAAGATTTAATTGTAAGTTATATTTATTTTAACGTAACATTGAGGGACAGTTTCATACTTTTATCGTTCATACATATGTTCTTAAAGATATGATACCTTACGTAAGCGATAAACATACAACAAAAGGTAAAAATAAAAGAAGCTATTAGAATTTCTGCAACATAATTTCACATATATTGCGTCCTGCGTAAGCATTTTTACGTCAGCATGACCTTTTTCTCGTTTCAGCAAGTATTGAATAAATAATATTAACAACGCTACAGGAAATGTTACCTGTATATGTTAGATAACATTAAATGTACGTAGATTGGTAGTGTAGTATGCAGTGACATTAGGGACGATGCTGCAAAACACAGCAATGCGGGAGGGCAAACCTTTCAAGGAGACGCGTCAACCTAGCCTCTCAATGGACCGAATCGACCCCCGGTCTTTGGTATTTTCTTATGGAGGGGTGTAATAAATAATGTATTTACGCCTCTGAGTGAGATGTGAGTTACATTAGTGACAATATTGTCCGTTCATTTAAAGACTGGCCAGCGCATTTAAGGCTCAATCGCAGTGTGTTTTCTCGCGTTGTTCGTTTTACTTCAAGTATTCAATATTCAGTGCAGGTAAACCAAATCTATCTCTAACGGACCAAATTTTGTTTCCTGTGTTAATAATGGGTACACTTAATTTTAAAGAAATGCTACTAGTAACCACAGCGCTGTGTGCAGACAGACACCTTTAGTACAAGATAATGGCCCATAAGTGTCTATACAAAATCCCGAAGTTATTACTGTATTTCCTTAAAACTAATTGTATTAATATACATGAAAGGAAATTTGGTCTGTGAAAGATAAATTTGGTTTACCTGCACTAAATTTTGAATAATTGATGTAAAACGAAGATGGCGGGAACTCCACTGCTAGTTGAGCCTTACACGTTGTTTACGAAGAGATAGGTAGCTGGTGAAAGCAAATTGAGCTCAAATACTGGCGTAAAGTGCAAAAATGTTTTGTAAGGTTGTGTGAAGCATGTGGCGACACAGTGGCTGCATATCTTACAGTAGCACGTTGGGCAGCATTTTTTTGGTCAAAGCTTCATTCCCAGTAAGACCACACGTTAACAACCACCGAATTCAACTTATTTGCATAAAGGTGATAATCTGCCACACACTCCTCTGATATGAGCCCATATTATACGCGCCGTTAAAGCGGTAAGCGTGAAGAAAATATTGCGCTAGTAGAAAAAAGATAATCCAATATTTATGGCGGTCATTACAGCACATCAGGGACCCCGCCAGAATTTTCAATTTGGGGATTGTAAAATCAAAATTGAGAGGATGTAAGTGCAAATTTCTCTGTGTGTTTTTCTTATTGATTTTGACCGTAAAAATTTCAAACCTGGAGGAGCACTCTCTAATTTGATGGGTAACACTCTCAAAGAGGAATTTAGCAGCACATCAACGAAGACTGATGAGGCGACGTAAACGATGCCTTGCAGAAGTGTGAAAGAAAGTGGTTTACACGCAAGGTGAATACACTGAACTATAAGAGGTTTTCATTTCTTTAATAATTATTTTGGAAACTATAGATATGTCGTCATTTCTTTTAACCATGCATTTTGTACAGAATAAGCTATCCACATTTCTTATTGTCAAAAATCCCTACCATATGTTGTACATATATACTGAGGCCTATTGCATTTAGAGAATACCTGGTTATTTACAGATAGTTCAATAACAAGGAAGTCAAAGATACAGTGATAACGTAATACACGGATATCTTGATAGAAGACACTACATGAAAAAATAGGTAAGAAAATCAGTCATCGGGGTGCACAATAACATATTACACATCTCTCCTCTTAGTAACCTAATATTTACAACGTTTTCACCTTGGATTTGTCAGTGTGCCTGAAAAGCAGGATAGGGCCTAAATAAAAGCAGATGGAATGAAATTGGCTTGAGATTTCGTGTTCAGAGTCCCCGACGTATTAGGTCGTTTTCAATCTCATGACTTCACAATATTTCTGACAAGAGAAAGGTTTAGGTTCGAACAGGATTTTTTATAATACTTCGTATATGTATTTGTACCCCGATGCTGATAATGCCTGTAAAATAATTCGACCATATAAGGCCGCGTTTGGCCGCTACAGGACGTTAAAGTTTGAAACAACTGAAAGATTGGAGCAAGTGGAAGAAAGTAGCCCGTGCAGCCGCTACAACGGTTCAAGCCATTTCTGTTTGAACAGTTATACATTACTCAAAATATCTGCATGATCACACCTGACAGTGATGACAAAGACTTAAAAGCCACAATAACGTGTAACAAATAGTTTGGCAGATATAGGCCGGTATTTGTATTCACAAATGTAAGTGAGGCTTTTCTACAAAGTGAGTAAAACAGTCCATGTATGCGTTTTAGGTAGCAAACGCATGTTCGAACCGAAAGTGCGGGAGCTGTTGCAGCGGCTGCCCGGGCTGTCTTTTACTTGCTACAATCTTCCACTTGCTCCATACTTTAACGCCCTGTAGCGGACAAACGCGTCCTTACCCGGTCGAATTACATTGCGGATATTATCAACATCTGGGTACAAATAGAAATACGTAGTCTTATCAAACAATTCCTGTTCGAACCCAAACCTTTCCCTTGTGAGTGGTATTTTTTCTCATATCTGCACTCAATCTACATCAAACATTATCGCTCAATTTAACTCATTTCCCGACGTAATACTATAATGAAATTCTGCATAGCAACGTAAGTCGGGCCACAATACAAAACTCCATTGTTGCTTTCATATATTTCTATATATTGGTATATTTTCAAAGGATATTTTTTTTTAAAAAATATTTTTAATATCGACTTCTTTATCCCAAAATCAATACTAGCCTGCAAAATATGTCTTTTGACTGATTGCAGAATACTTTAGGATTTGGGTCACAAAACATTAGCTTGAGAAATAGTATCGGAAAACCGAAATTACTTGAAAATAATGGTTTTAAAGCCATACTTTTCTTAAACAATTTGTACTAAATCGTGGAAAATAATATTCTTTACGCATGACTAAAAGAAAAGCGTGAGGCGCGCCAGTTGAAGAATTTATAAAGTGGCTGTATATGCGAGCGCGCCACATGCTTTCCTTTTAATTCATGCTTAAACATATTTTTTACTATTTAGAACGAACTGTTTAAGAACAATATCTTTAAAAAGTTTTTTTTTGTAGTAAGTATGACCTCAATACTTCAGCAGACTTATAATATTTTTTTCACAACTTTTTCTTGTTCCTTTGTTCCTTTCGATGTGACAACCCATCGATTTCTGGTGGTATATCATTGATTGTTTTTAGTATCTGCTTTGAAGATCAGTTCTGATTCTATATGGATTTAGCTGGGATGGGAGCGGGATTAAACTTGAAATTTTCATAAAAAAATGTAGTGCCTAATTTACTGTAATGTGGCGGATATTAATCATCTCTAACAAGTTCGGAACTCCTATGAAATGTAGTTCACAGACGGAACGTTAGATGGGAGGAAAGAAGCATTACTTAGAAATTAACCAATCTACACATTAGAGAAAACGTCTAAACCCAATCTAGGAAAATAATTTTCCATTGAAAGAATAATGAGTACTATGAACAGTATTGCATGTAACATACAAAGTAAATACAGAGTCCGGCAGAATAATGTGCCTGTTACAAAGGTTTAACGAGAAATGTGTGATGGATACCAGCAAAACTTTTGATTTACAGTGGTATTAATTCATAATTACGTATACAGTGCTTGTATTGGACGAGTATAATTCTTTGATACCCGTCCGTCCCCCACACGCAAACACAAACAGTATCACCATTTACGGACGACGCTACATCCCATTCCAAAGATCTTTTTATATACTTTTATTTCATCACAATGGTTCGTCGTATCCCCAAACTTGCAACGTTAATTTAACTCATTTCTTGACGACATACGCTGATAAAATTATGCACAGCTAGGTAAGTCACGTGACAGTACTATATTATATCGTTACTTTTATATATTTTTATATCTTAAAAACATATATTTTTTTTAATATGAACTTTTTATCCTAAAATAAATACTAGCCTACAACGATGGTGCGTTTCACTGGTTGCCGAACACTTTAGGATTCGAATGACATTTTATCAGCTTGAAAAAACGTATCCGAACACCGAAATAATTTGAAAAAAATAATAAAAACTTTTTGAAAACATACTTATGTTAAACAACGCACTAAAGAGTGAAAAATATGTTTGTTTATGCATGACTAAAAAGAAAAGTATGGCGTACGGCAATTGTAGAATTTTTGAAGTGGTTTCATATGAGGTCGCGCCTCATGCTTTTCTTTTTAGGCATGCATGAACAAAATTGTTTTTTATTTCTTTGTAGGAACTGTTTAAAATGTATGTTTTCATTTTTTTTTTATTAATTTTTATTACAGTTGCCATTTCTACTTTCACACTTACTGCAACAAAATTTTGCCTAGAGAATAAATCTCTCCCTTTTTGTGATTTTGTTTGAGTTTCTGAAACAATATTTCATCGTTGTTCGTTGTGCAAAGTTGTTGGAGGACGTGAGTTGAGCTTCCGTTTCCTTTGCATAAATCTCTTTCTCTCCCTCTTTGCCTTGAGGTCGATGTTTTGTCTCTCATGCGGCTAACGACCTATCGACCAACTGAGCTTCCTTTGTGATGCTAGCATGCAAGCACGAACGAATTCTTCTACACCCACTCAAAACATGTACTTCACCTCAGTTTGCAAATTAAATTATTGGAAGTTCTTTTTCAGCAATGTAATCATAACAAAGTCTTATATTTTCGTTTAGGCGGACAAATGGTTACATGATGGTCTACGCACTTATTAACAATGCATCCGGAGTAAAATATTAAGTATTTTGTTTTTAATTAGCGAAGTATTTTCCCTTTTTACAGACTTTTCTTTAGCTCACAATGGTTCGTGGTGTCCTCAAATCTTGCAACATTAATTTAATTCATTTCCCGACGTCATACATGATGAATTTGGCACAGCGACGTAAGTCGGGTGACAATACAATATTCCATTGTTACTTTCACATATTGTATTTCTACATATTTATATATTTTAAAATAATATTTTAATATTTTTTAATATGGACTTCTTTATCCTAAAATAAATACTAGCTTGCATCTAGCTGTCTTTTCATTGGTTGGTTGCAGAGCACTTTAGAATTTTGGTCACAATGAACATTAGCTTGAGAAATTGTATCAGAACATCAAAACAATTTGAAAATAATAATAAAAAACATTCTAAAACATGAAATAAGAATTGAAGCTTTCCTGGCGGCGAATATTATACAGATGTTCTCGGGATATCAGCCAGGTGAAGTCCGACGATAGAGCCGACGTTTCAAGAACAGACATTGTTCTCATCTTCAGGGCAAGTATACTGAGACCAGTTCATGTGTACTATATATAGTAACGGTAGGGGGCGGAGCTTAAAAATCTGTGTCTCTGATTGGTTGGCCTATAGCTTGACGCTGATTGGTCGTTTTCATGTATGTTTTCTTTATGACTGGTGTCCAAGTCCGACTAAGTTGAAATCCTGTATCTCTGTTGACATTATTACGTTCTTGTAGTATGGCAAGAGATTCTTTTATTATCCTATCCCAGTAATTGGAGCTCTTTGAGATAATTTTAGTGTCAGAAAATAAAATTCTATGTTTTTCTGTTATGCTGTGTTCTGCCAGGCCTGATTTCTCCGGATAAAATAGCTTGATGTATCTTTCATGCTCCTTGCATCGATGTTCTACTGTCCGTCCTGTTTGTCCTATGTATGTTTTCCCGCATTCACAAGGAATGCAGTATACTCCTGGTGTCTTAAGACCCAAGTCGTCTTTAACTGGACGAAGTAGGTTTCTGATTTTTGACGGCGGTCTGTGAATGGTTTTGATGTTGTGTCTCCTCAGGATTCTTGCAAGCTTTCCAGAAAGTTTACCAGTGTAGGGCAGGACTGCAATATTGACAGGATCTTCAGTTTCTGGGATGGTCTTCTTCTTGCTGGAAAAGGTCCTTTTTAGGACCAAACGAATGTCATCTTTCCATCCAAAAAAAAAAAAAAAAAAAAAAAAAAAA